>JAHTLZ010003305.1:5748111-5773818 GCA_023846285.1 Phrynocephalus versicolor
GTGTGTGTGTGTGTGTGTGTGTGTGTGTGTGTGTGTGTGTGTGTGTGAGAGAGAGAGAGAGAGAGAGAGAGAGAGAGAGAGAGAGAGAGAGAGAGAGATTTTAATCCCCCAAATGCGATTTACTCCCGTGGCTGATAGCTTGCTATAACAGTAGCTATTCCTCTGTGCAGGTGAAGAGACAGAGGTGCAGTTTGCAGGAGAGGCTGTGTCTTGAGGAACAGCTTCATGTACCACCCAGTCTATTCCCCTGCTCCAGAAAAGAAGTTACGTAATTGTACCGTGGAGCCACCATCTATTCTTGGCTACTTAGTCCTGCACTACATTTAGAACAAGAATAGGAAAGCTGAGGATATGTTTTCCTTACACAATCTCTTTGGATACTTTTTTTTTTAAAAAAATGAATTTCCCAGAACTGTAAGAAAACAACACTAAATCCCAAATGTCTGTCAGCATTAGCAAAGCTAGGTCAGGTTATTGCTTTAGACAGCAACTTCCAGAACTTTTTTAGTCAGCAAGGCACTCAGAGAATCCAAATGTTGGGTGATTCTGGGATTTGTAATCCAAAATCCCCATGTTTCTCAGCTTGAAATGTTAAATATCCAAGGACAGCTCATAACAGAAGGGTAATCTTGGTATTAGGAATTATAGACAAGATAACCATGTTAGTCTGTGCTCATGTCTTGATGAAGTAGATTTGTTCCTGAAAGCTCACATTAAAGCTTAGTTGTTCATCTTTAAGGGGCTATGCTTCTGACTCTTTATTTTGCCTGATATGCTTGATATTAGGGTGTTGATACATCTAGTCTGCCATTGCCATCTCTCCCTGACTCCACCCCTACTGCCTCTTTCCTATCTGTCTCATTCTCCATCCTTCCCACCATATTTCTTCCTTGGCTTCATACTGGGCAGATGTACACAAAATCTGAAGATGAGGGAAGCCTCGTGGTACAGTGGTTAAACTGCTGAACTGCAGCTATAACTGTGTCCACGACCTGGGGTACAATCCCGGGTAGCCGGCTCATGGTTGACTCAGCCTTCTATCCATCCGAGGTCGGTAAAATGAGTAAGTGTAGCCTGCATAATTAAATTGCAAACTGCCCAGAGAGTGATTGAAGCACTATTGTGAGACAAATATTAACTGAAATTATGAGAGAACTGAATATGAAGAATAATGAAAAGAGATATAGGTCTGGCAGTGAAGTAGAGAAGGATTTAATAGGATGGGAAGAAAGTTGGAAAGATGAAAATATAAATATTCATAGACAGGGGCGAGAATCTCCAATTGTAGAGGGGTTCCTGTTGACTGACGTGCCGATTGCCGAATGGGAAAGGAGAATGGGAGAGGAGAGAGGAATAAAAGAGGGATGTCAGGATAAGGAGGCTCAGACGGAGACAAGAGGGAAAAATGAGACCACTCAGGGGACAAGAACTATCCTCCCAACAATCCCGTGAAATTAGGCCAGGCTAAAGGAAATGTGTGAGTGAAATGCTTTATTTGGATCTGAACTTTCCTATTTCTCTTCCCTTAAAGGAAGTGGCTTCTCTTTAATATTTTTTTTTAATTTTAAATGCTCCACTTTTGGCTCTGCTGTTCATAAGCCTTCTGACTCCATAATCCAGTGTTCCCCAAACAGTCCACCATGGTGCTATGGGGCACTGGGAAATCTACCTCGGGGTCCCATGGAATCCTTTCATCCTTCCCCTTCCCTTCTCTGCCCCCCCTCTCACCCAGAGGATCCTACAGCATTTACTTGCAGTTTCCCTGATGTCTGTGCATGGTGGAGAGGGAACCCTGCCCCGGGACTGGTTCACAAAGGAGCCTTCTCTGCCCATTTCCAACCTAGCAAAAATAAAAACAAAACCCCAAAAGCTATTTCTCTCACAGAAGTCAGGCCACATGTGAGTAGAAGATCCTTTACCCCATTATCTGGGTCCATCTAGTGGCCAGTCCTGATAATATACCCTGAAAAGGTGTACAGTATTCATGTGTGTTTTTATTTTAAAAAATCATATTAGAGATGGGCTTTTCATTTCGGAAGTGGTCAGTTTCCGAAATGAAAATGAAATGAAATGCAGGAGGCAGGCATTCGGAACAAGAGGAACGCCATCAACTTATCCCATACCTTGAGCTGGAAGGCTGAGTGAACCTTGAGCCTGCTACTGGAATTGAATTCCGGGTAGTGAGCACAGTTTTAACTGCAGTACAGCAATTTAAACACTGTGCCATGAAGTTCCTTAATCAGTAAGTAAATGGAGCCATGAATCAAAAAAGCTTGGGAACCACTACCATAATCTGTAGATCAAAACTCTTGCTCTTGTTCACAGCACGATGAAAGAGCTGGGCTCTAGATCCTTGATACACATCGAACTGGGGCTACATCATAACTAAGGACTCCACCATTTAATTCTCATTGAAGTGAGATCTTCTGCCAGCAAAACCTCTTGGGCTCAGCGGTTAAACGTATGATGTTAAATTGACCACAGACCTGCACATTTATCCTCTCTGTAGGCAAGCTTACGAGTTAAGTGCCACAACAGACATTTTGTAACTTTTGCCAGATGTCTTAGAGAAGCTAAACTTTAGTGACCTACCAGATGGGTGGACATGTTGTGCCCCACACCCAAAATGACCTTGGATAACTTTTCAAAATTGGAAGGAAGAATGGAAGAACCATTGTAGAAGACGTGTAAGGCAGCCAAGCTGCCTTGAATTGCATAGAGCAAACAGTTTTTTGAGAAGCAAGTGAGCACAATAGTGGAACTGGATGTCTTTGGAACTAGGAGAAAAGGACCAAGGGAGGCAAAGCAGGATCATTGGTGGAGCCGCACCAGATTCAACTGTGCTGCACATTTAAAAAAATCTGTTTGCAACAGTAAGACAAAGAAGAAGTGAACCCTCTCATTTTGAAAATATGCATGCCAGTTTGTATTTAGCTTAAATTTCTGCCTGCAGAGGCTTCACTTCTCACATCTGCAAATGGACTGTAGCCCATGAAAGCGTCTATCAAATAAAAGATGCTAATATTTAAGGTACCCTAAAACTGTGTTATTTCCGATTTTCGTATGTGATATAACTACTACTTGTAAGACACAGAAATTTGGGTTCCTGGCCACAATAATAAGCAATGGCCAGTGAGACAACCAATGCATGTATTATGAGAATAGGAAGCATCTAAGGATTTGGGGTACATTTGTCCCCTCCCTGGACCCTGAATGGTCATATCATCCAATCCACCTGATCCTGCAAATATTATTTTGCCCAAATCTGCAAATAGTGCCACACTATGCTCTGAGAATAATGTGCAATTCACCATCCATCATGCCTTCAAAAGTCTTTTAAAAGAAACTCGAAGTATATCGCCTATAACCTGCTAAGGAATGTAACTCCTTTTAAAAGTTGAGTTTATGCTATTATTTTGCCTTCAGTCAGCTCTTACAAAACAGATGCTGTAAAAAGGCATGTCACTCTCAGTAGTTTTTCTTTATTAATATCTTTCCATGACAAATATAGTACAAAGGATATTTTTGCCTTAGCCATCAGATGCCATCTTTTGGATGTGGAAGGAA
This sequence comes from Phrynocephalus versicolor, assembly GCA_023846285.1. Classification (NCBI taxonomy): domain Eukaryota; kingdom Metazoa; phylum Chordata; class Lepidosauria; order Squamata; family Agamidae; genus Phrynocephalus; species Phrynocephalus versicolor. The sequence continues at coordinate 5,751,679 of JAHTLZ010003305.1, forward strand.
TGCTGAGTAACAGAAGAGATGATTCATTGTTTTGAATCTAGCCCCATTTCAAGACAGCCATCAGCTCCACCTTTGTTATTAGACGTCTTCTCATCACCATGAAATGCTCTCATCTGCACTTCAGCTTAACAGACGTGGAGAGGAAGCAGATGGGTGTTTATTACACATCAGCCTTGCAAAGCATTGGGAGTGGAGTGGGGAAACATAGAACTTATGACCATGTTTCATAATGAACTATTGTGAACTGTTGATTTACCATCCGTTTCCCCCCAACTCTGCCATCAGAGCCTTCCCTTCCCCACAAGGAAGCTAAATACTACTATTTCCTCATTAATGTTACACTTAGGTATTTGAAGAATTGTACAACTCCACTCTTATCCTCTCTCCTTCACAATGACGGCATATGGCGCATCAACACCTCAGGAAAAGACATGAAAATTACATCTAACTCCAGGCACGTAGCTCAAAACTCCAATGTCATGTTCTGATCTCAGAAGGACATGTTTAGCTTACTGTATGCCTTTCCTCAGGTTATTATGATATGATGCAAAGGGAGCTTAGTGTTGTCATATATTATCACAACCTTCCTCACTCCACTCAACCAGTCCCAGAATGAAGAAAGTGAACGTGGACAGGCTCTAGTGATCTGAGGGGGTGGAGCAGACATTAAAACAATTTGGGTGTAAAATCAAAGAAGGAAAGGAGTGGTAAAGAGTTTATACTATTGTGTACAAAAGTAATACTATTGTGTGATAAGCTACAGCAGGAATTGCAAGAGGAAAAGATCAGCATATGGTAGGAAGCAATGTGATAACAACCAAGGTCTGCTTTCACTCCTGGCTGTTCAGCTGTTTCTTGGGGCATGCACGTCACTTCTCCACAGATCCACTAAGTTCAACAGTTCTCCACAGTTCAACTAAGGAACAAGGCAGAGAGTTAACTAAGGTGGAGGAGGACAATAGCTACTTTAGAACTCAGCCAATAAATACGCACTTGCCTCTTGCATGTACAAAAATGAAAGTATAGAATTGCTCATTGAAGCCATATGTTTGTACTGTTGTTTGTTGTTGTTGTTGTTGTTGTTGTAGATTTGAAGGAGAAAGAGGCACTCTATGTTATAAATTTCAAGTTTCAAATTTCAAGAGAAATTGCAGAGAGCTTGACCCCAGCTATCTAGCACCTCCACTAACCTGAGCAAGGCAACCAGAAGTTGGGGGTTAGCAATGTCGAACTACAGCTCTTCCAAAAGTAAGCCTATGGCTCATTTCCTTCTCTTGAATGGGAATCCTGCGTTTGTCACACACTCTTTGTGTCACACATCTGCTATCTCTTAGATATCACGGAGGATGTCATGCTGTTCAAGAATGACTCAATGGTTTCCCCACTTGGTTTCTGTATGTGGAACTGTGTATGAATTTCAGTGTGAGCAGTAGCAGTAGAAAACACCTTATCCTTTGACTCACATTGGCAAAATTCTTGGAAAAGCTCTGTTGTCCAAGTTTTGGGACTTACTGTGATACCAGTGGCTGTTCCTTCTTCATCTTCTTCTTCTTTTTAAAGCACTTTGACATCAGTGCCCTGGGAGGCACTATTGATAGAAAAGAATTTTGCTGGATTGATCAGTCTCATTGAAAGTAGCCTTTTCATGCCTTCCAAAATTAACTGTGAGCAAAAGTGCAGTGAGAAATATAGTGGTTGCACAGTTTAGGAGAGCTGCCAAAATGTATATGAGAACCAGTTTGGCGTAGTATATAGATTCTTAAGCTGAGTTCAAATGTGTGCTTGCCAGTGAAAACTCACTTGGGGTAATGGAAAATTATACATTACTCCCTTTTGATCTCATATATCTTGAAAATCCTATTAAGTTGCCACATGTTACAACAAGTGTTTTGCCCAAATGTGTCTAGCTAAATTCTTGCAGAAATATGTAAATAAATGCCCAGACAAGGGAAAATATGAACACACACAAAATATCTGAAAATATATGTGCATGTGGGAAAAGGTAGAGCTTCACAACCCAACAGAAAACAAGGATGTGAAGAAACTGTACATGAGGCTCAAGGAAACATATGAAAATCAAACAAAATGAAAATCAATTTCAGAGCCATACTAGGTACCATTCCTACCCACAGTCCTCTCCTGGAAATGTTGTATATTATGACACAGCATCAATCGAAGGTCACTCTGAGAGAAAAGGAATAGAACACTAATTTAAAACAACAAAATATTATTGCATTGCCCAATCTCCTTCACTGAAATGTACAGTATATAGTCCTCACTTAACATCATGCTCAATTCATAATCCTCCTCTGTGTTTCAATCACTTCTCTTTCCCCTCCCCCCCCCCCCCATTATGGGAAATCCATTAAGGAAGGAAAGGATGGGAAAGCTGTACAGTGTCTTTTAATTGTGGACAAAGTCCTGCGTCCCTGCATCCGGAAGTGTTATTACTTCACAGAGAAATGAAAACAAACACACAAATTAAGAGCCATTTAATGAAAGTCTGGGTGTAGCTGTTTGAAGTAAAGTGAGATGCAGATGTACATCTTAGGTTCATTCTGATCTCTTGACACAAAAGTAAGTATATTTAACTCAAAAACAGTCTCTGTGAAGGCATTAAGGCCCTTGCTGGTTCTCAAAAACCCGAGGAAATCGGGAGAATGAAGGTCATAAAGCAGAAAGTAAACCTTGTTTTAATATGCTTATAAAAGCCTTCAGCCAAAAGCTTAATAAGCCTCTTGTAGATGCTCAATTGTAGACGTGAATAGCTGGCCAGATGCAGTTCCTTTGCTCTCTCTCTCACATGTTTTTCAAAATCATCAAATCATACTATTTTTTCACCAACCATGAATTTTAAATGTGTTTCTCTCCACCAAACTCCTTTCTGTGTTCACAAAGAAATTGAGCAAATTATTTTCCCTTTTAAAAAGTTTGCCCGAGTCTGGGGGAGGGGGGTGGAAGACCCAAATGCTTTATAATGCATTTGGGACTAATTATCTGTTTCTGATACAACCCCCACCCCACCCCACCCTCAATCTTTGGTAAGGAAAGCTATTTGAGACTCATAAATACTTTAGCATGTAACTAAAGTCTGAAGGGTCTCAGGGGCTGCTGTGGAGTCTGCAAATTTCCTAGGCAAGATGCTATAGAAACCACAACACACTCTCTCTTCCTGCCCCATAATTTAACAAGTCCACTCCCTTTACTTCCTGTATAGAACATTTCCACTGCACCCAGTCTATTCATTTTCACACACTTGACTGTTGTTTTAAGGAGGTTTTAAAAAGGTTTTTGATGACACCTCCTAGAACATCCTGGGCACCAAACATGCTGGAAGATTCTGGGGATTCTCATAGCAAAACATACTCTTTCCATTATCTACTGCTTGAAGTACAGCATACTTTAAGTATCAATACTGCTGCTGAACTTGTATCCAAAATGCCTCTATCTGAACCCACCAGCATCCATTCCACAGAACTAACTTGGCCTTCTAAGCCTTTCCCAAACTGAACTAACCAGATAAGGCTGATCTACTGGTATCTGCTTGAACTCTCTGGATCTAGCCAATAAATGTGAAATTCAGCAACAATATTTTCATCCTTCTGTGTGGTGGCGCTTCTTTCTAATTACTAGCTAGAACAGTTTAGCAAATTTACAGGCTATGGCCCAGTCTGACGATGATTTTGCTGCTCTTTTTTCTGCGAAAGATTGCGCAGCAAAAGATCGTGCCTTCACTCCGAAGAGCAGTATTTTGGTACCCCAGCTGACCACACCCCCTGAAGTGCACTTTAACTGCAGCATTTTGTACCACCACTAGGGGTTGTGTTAAGATACTTCTGTTATTGATGCACATTTTAACGCCTCAAACAAGGTGCGGCCTCAGAATATTTGCACTAATTAGATTTGTACCCCTTTTTCTGCCACTTTTTTATTTCTGCCTTGGTAATCGCTTATGTTACTGAAATGGTGGCATGCCGGCATGCTGGCACAATAAACAGCAGTGACATCCAATGGCAGTTATTGACATTGCTCGCTCGTGTAAATTTGCTCATGGAAAACACATAACACACGGGGGGGGGGACCAGACACTTCCGCATGATGACAGAGAGTAGTGCTAGAAAGCCAGCATGCTGGTAATCAACCAGCAATTTTTTTTAAATATATCTAAGTGTGACAGAGAAAATCAACTCGAAAAACAGGGAAAAGATGCGCAGTAAGCAAGTCGGGACAGACACAGAGAAATAAAATACTCCCCTGTTGTCAGGGCGCTAACTGCACATCAAACATCACGTGACCGCCCGAAAAAATAGTATGCATCATATTAAGATGCACAGATAACGATAGTGAGACCGGGGCCTCTGATAAGCTCAGTTGGTTGGCTTATCCTAGTTAGTATGAAGTAGCCTGTTTACACCAGCTTTGCTTTCCTCTCCACATGAAAAAGTAAAGTAATTAGAAAATGCTGGTTCAACATGACGGCCAGACCTGGGCTCCTGATTTGTTGACTCCAAATGCGTTAGGATATGTAAGCTAACAACAAGCTCTGATTTTGTTGAAGGCTTAAATGCCTGCATGGTACAAGAGACAAGAAGGAAATCAAATACAGATACTGTCTAACAATATTAGCTTTACCTGTGCACACAAAGTAGGGATCAGACAAGCTGCATGAACCAGGATGCACAAGACCACCTGGAAATCTGTCCTCAGGTCGTCCTCACAGAACTGCAGCTCCGATTAACTAAGCAAACCTCTCCTCTCCATCTGTTTCCTAAAGGTTCATCACTTCATAACAGGGTAAATTCATGTGAAAGACTAACATGTCATGTCTGAAAGAACACATGAATGCATATACGGAACACAAATTTCACATTTATCTAGCCCACGGTGACATTATAAATCAAGAACGGCAGCTTTTGCAAAAAGTTAAGCCATGCATTTAATATTTCAGGCCTCATCGTTCACATGCACGTTGATCAACCGTGTCCCAACCGAAGCCTATGAAATGCAGCTTTCAAGCCCGAATGCCTAATTTCTGTGAAATACAGTCTCATTGGCCAAATGGGAGAAAGTGAATGTTTGCAGAATGGTATGTAGCTATCAGTTTCTTTTAAATTCAGCCTATGCCACTCATGTTCACTCTTTCACAGCACTGTAAGAAGACACAGGTCAATGTTACGGCATCCACTCAAAAGGAACTCTCTTCAGGCTGTTTCATAAAACATGGAACTTATTGGGGGATTTTTTAAAAGGACTATAACTCAGGAGAATTCCCCAGCCAGCAAGAATTTCTTAGAAATCTAAAATATAATGTTTCCAACTCTGACATAAACATATTCACAACCTAGCTACCTATAGGCCAGGGATGGTGAACCTTTTAGAGACCGAGTGCCCAAACTGCAATTAAAAACCCAGTAATTTTTTGCAAAGTGCCAATACAGTAATTTAACCTGTATACAGGTGGCTATGAAGGGGCGATGTCGGATGCCCACAGAAAGGGCTCCGAGTGCCACCTTTGGCACCCGTGCCATAGGTTCGCCATCAATGCTATAGGCTGAAGCAAAATTGTAGTACTGTACTGTACATATGTGTAGTAGCGTGGGGTTTAGTGATTTCAGCCAGTGATATCAGCTCTCTGACATAGCAGGCTGGAGACAGCTTCTATTGTAACAACTCTTTATTCAGGGAGAGAACAAGACTGGGGACTGGGGAGAGGGAGCTACATTTATAGGAGCCAGGACTGGCTAGGAAAAGATACATTTTGGAGGGAACAATTACAACCAATCACAAAGCTGCCTTTTGGCAGAGACCAATAGGACTGAGGATCCAAATGCAGCAACTTGAATAAATCAATAGGCCTGTTCCCTTTGGAACAGGAAGGCAGTTACTACAACATAAGCAAGTCCAGATAATAGGAATACAGATCAATACACAACAATATGTTTTGCATGCAAAAGAGCCTTGTTCCAGTCTCTGGCATACCCAGTTATAAAAAGAAACACCAGGGAGTAGGGCTGGGAAGTGGGAAGGAGTTCTATTTGAAGCTTTGAAGTGCTACTGCTGTCCAGCAGAGGAGCAGCCAGCAAATTAAATGGACCAGTCACCTGACTCCATCAGTGTAGAATAAAGAAGCCACTACAAGGTCATGTGAAGATGTGTTGCTTCCTCAGGCAAAGGTCAACATGGTGCCATTCCCCATCTCTTATACAGACATTAAATGGACAGGCAGTTGGATAGAGCTGCATGAAGCAAAACTGTGTACTCCCTCAAACCTTCAGGCAGCAGGATCAATGTACTTCTTCACTCTGCCTGCTGATAACAACTAAGTTGTGCAATTATAAACACTACAGGTAGAATGTTCACATCACTTTATACTGCTCAAAACACAATGCTTTTCAGCTGAGTCAATGTATACCAGGCACTGCCAAACGTTGGCTCTTTCAAGTACCAGTAAGTGAAATTCATGATCAAACGCTAGATTTAAATCTCTATAATCAGAAGTTTCATCTATTCTCTGTTGGGCTGCAACAAGATTTTGTAGGTAGAGAACCAAATATTCTGGTGCCTGTTCCTACTACACCAAATAATATTAAGGCCACTGAAAGTTGATTCATTATCTACTTTGGGTTTGTTTACCCTCTGGTGAACCAACATCTTCTATTGTCACTTTAAAACTTCTTAGGATACTGTTTATTGGAGATTGTATTTTTGAGAGAGAAATTCCTAATGAAACAGGCTTTGTCTTTATTTTAATAGACACATAAAATATAAATCCTATCTTTGAAAGTGTTGTTTGTTCAGGCAAAAAAATATTCGGAGGTTGCCCTCCCCCATATGCTTTTTACAGATAAGTCGGAGGCTTTTTAGTAGAAAAAAAGAAGATATTTTAAATGTTGTAGGCAGCTTGAGAGTTGTTGTTATCATTATGTGCTGTGAAGTCACCTCCAACTTATGGAGGCCCTATGAAGGAGCAATCTTTGAAATATCCTGTCCTCAGAAGCCCTGGCTCGCCTCTTATAAACTCAAGGCTGTTATTTCTTTGAGTGAGTCAATCCATCTTCCTCTATTCCTGCTTTCACTTTTCCCCAGAATTATTGTCTTTTCCAGATAACTTTTCCTTCTTATGATGTACCCAATGTAGGAAACCTTCAGTTTCAATATTTTTGTCTCCAGGCTTGATTTGATTTAGAGCTCAATTGTTTGTCTTTCTAGCATCTGCAGAGCCTTTCTCCAGCAACATATTTTCAACAAATAATTCCCCCCTCTCAGCTTTCTTTATTGTTCAGTTATCACATTTGCAATGGTGACTGGGAATACAAGAGTGTGGATGTTCATGGTATCTGGTGATATACCCTTACATCTGATGATCTTTTCTAGTTCTATTATTACTGTCCTTTCTTCTGATGTCTTGGCTGCATTCTCCATTTGGGTGATGACTGAACCCAGGTATACAAAATCTCTAATTAATTTCTTAATTGTCAGCCTCAAATATGTGTATTCCTTTTGTAGTCATGATTTTCATCTTCTTGATGATCAGCTGCTGACCTGCTTTGGCACTTTCTCCTTTCACTTTCCCTAAAAGTCATCTGAAGTCATTGCTGCTTTCTGATAGTAAGATGATATATTGTATTTTTCATGTATAAGACTATATTTTTTTTTACTAAATCTGTTAGAGTAAACATTTAGGGTTTTCTTATGCGCAGAGGTTTCAGCTTGCCTTTCAACGGTTGGTTCATTGTGTTCTTTCCTTCAGAGCAGATGCATCTCCATGTCTTAATCAACACAATATCCTGCCTGCAAAATGGTTGTGTGTGTGAAGGGAGATCCCAGCAGTGACCCAGTTATATAAGGTTCTTTCATACAAACTTCTGGCAGGTTTTGGTTCCTGTAAAGCAACAAAAAAGGTCTGAGTGCTCTACCTTTGAACCCTCTTTCAGGTTCCGCCACAATCAGCCGAGCAGAAATCTTCTCTCAACATGGATTCTGACACTGTGCGCAGAGAGAGCATGGAAATACTTTGAAACAAAACAAATAGAAATGAACCTACTACACCCTGAAGGAAATTCTGGTGCCTGGTCTCACTGGTCAGCATAGTTCTCTTTTTATCTCATTTCATTCATCCGTGACATTCTGTAACACTTTTCTGTGTTACTTGCCAAATATCAAGTTGTAAGTTAAAACAGATGGCAGAAGTAGACACTAAGGGAGTGATAGGTCTGCTGCTGTACAAAATAGCACTCCTTGTCGTATTCCCTCTCTCTCTTCCCGATAGCAGGTAGTGGAACAAACTGTGTGAGATGATGACATTGAGAGCTTCTTTATGGGTGGCAGAGAAAAGATGGAAATTCATTCATAATAAGTTCCATTAGTCACACAATAAGTTCCATTCATCATGATTAGAAAGAGAAGTAGAACTAAATATGGGACAATTCAGTGTTTTCACCCTCCTGAGATATTATGTCCACCTGCTCAGACTCAGTCATTCCACACATATTTAGGTCATCGTCAACTGATTTCACATTAGCCCCCCCCCAAAAAAAAACATTACTGGATAAATCTTATTCAAATAAACAATGGAGGTGGATTTTCAGCCTATCCATGTCCTATAGCTTCAACCAGATCTACTCCATGTGCGATGGGAAAGCTTTCATAGCTTTGCCTTTAAAAGCTTGGATTAACTTAATAGTAACTAAAAATAATAAGCTAACTGTTATACTTCTAACAAACTTCCATTCTAGTTACAAATTTTAACAACAAATTGCCACGAGTCCAAGTACTTACACTTGCTGGTGTTAAGTCAAATGGTGAAAATGTTTGCATTGAACTGCCATGAGTTAAGTTATGCCTTGTGTTTCTCATTGAACACCAGTGAAATGATTTGAAATGCAATAAGAAATGCAAATGTCAACATTTTATATAGCGGGAAATTCACCACAGCAACTTTATGTGGCTTGACTTACACCTGGATGTGTAAATAACAAGATTATGGGCAATTATTTACTTTCTTCTTTCTCTAAAGCAATTAAAACCCTTAAATGCACACCCATAGCCAAATACAAGAAGCCACTGGCATTTGTATGAGGCCTTCTCTCCTACCTTCTCCCTTTGTGTTGCCTCGTGGCACAGTGGTTAAATGCCTGTACTGCAGGTAAATATGTGCTCATGACCTGGGGTTCAATTCTAGGTAGCCGGCTCATGGTTGACTCAGCCTTCCATCCTTCCAAGGTAGGTAAAATGAGAACCCATCTTGCTGGGGGGGGGGCAATGTTTAGCCTGCATACTGTAATTAAAAACTGTAAACTGCCCAGAGAGTACTTGAAGTGGTATGGGGCAGTATATAAGCAGAACACTTTGCTTTTTGCTTTTTGCTTTAATATCTTGGCATTCCTCTAGCAAACCTCAACATTCATGCTGAAGTTGTTCAATCAGGAGTAGTTCGGGATTTCATATATGTGCCAACAACCACGGACCTATCTCAGTTAGCAGCTACTCTTATGCACATAGTAGGGCATACTTTGGATCTGGTATTTTCTTCTGATGGAGTTGGTATACACCAAGATAGCTTTGTTCTAGAAGCTAGGCATATGCTAGGCCACTAATTTGTTCAGCATAGGCTGTTTCTCAGGTAAGTCACAGTTAATTTCTCAGCAGGGACTCCAAGAATTCTAGGATTTGTAGCGCACCCCCCCCCCGCAAACACACACACAAAGAAACAAAAAACCAAATGACATATCCCTAGTTATAGGTCAATTTATGGTCCAAAGTATCAAAGCAATTATTCCAGGTAATCTGAGTTTTCAAGATGCTTCAAAAACTTGACCTGTTTTTGAGGGGAAGATGGAAGGATACCCACCCCATGGAATGTGAGCATATTCCCTGGGCAAGGATAGCACCTGACAGCTGATCTTTCCACTCCAAAAGGACCAACATGTATAATTCAAAGTGTTGGCTTTAACCTTTAAAGCCCTAAAAAGCTTGCAACTGGATATCTAACGACTGCGTGTCTCATCATAAGCCAACTGAACATTAAAATCATCAGGAGAGGCCTTCTTAAAAACACCAATAGCATAAGCAGCCCACTAAACAAACACACAGGAGATGGACCTTCTGCTGTCTGACTCCCGGTCTATGGAACGCTCTCCCTTCGGAGCTGCAACAAGCTTCTACTCTAAATGATTTAAACAAGGGTGTAAAGACCACATCTTGTTAGACTGCCATGTGATACTTAACATGTTCTGCTCTGCTATTTTTAAGCAATAATCTTTACTGACGGGTTGGTTTTACTTGATTTTATCATTTTATAGTTAAATTTTTTTGTTTGTTTTATTCTTTTAAAATGAGAGATACTTGATAGTGGAAAGGCAGGGTATAAGTTTAATCAATAAATAATAAATAGAGTGAATAAATATCCACAATGGAGCACAAGACGGCACTGAACCATGTAACACATGTCCATCACGTTTAGTGCAGCTTACGTCCCCAAAAGAATAAGAGCAACTAGAAGTGACCATTTTGTGCACAAAGGATTTGGTTATACACAATCGCATGATGATTTTAATGAAACAAATTTGCATGGCAGTTATGCCATTATCTGAAAAAGGAATTCTAAACATTGTTCACGTGTAAGCTCATCTGCATATCACATTCTGCTCATAGAGACCTTCCTGGATTCTGCAACTATGACCACTTTCATTTCATTGGCCACCCCCAACTCTCCTCCGGAGTGAAAGGTTAGAGAGGATGGGGAAGAAATGCAGATAAAGATATCTGAGAATGGGACAAAAATTAAACTCTTCATACTGAAAAAACACATTTCTCTGAGTACTTTCTGAGGCTGGAAAACCAAGCAAAGCAAAGCAAAACCAACGTCCCTGTTTCCACTCCTTACATGCCCTGCCTCAATGAATTTACGTCCGCAAACAAACAGAATTCATAATGTGACAGAGAGAAACAACCTGCTTTTGTCAGCATGACTCGGGTGGCAGTAGATGAAAGCAGGAAAGGCTTCTGAAGAGTGCAACAAGGCTTTGAAAAAATGTTGGCCCTAGCAAAAGGAAAGGATGCCATTTTGGGTTGTGATTAAGGCATAACGTTGCCAGCTCTCAGGGTACTGTTTGAGGTCTCAGGGAATTGCCAGACAGTGGACAAATGACACTGGCAGCAGTGCTTGAGGAATTTTCTTTTTCTTTTAATGTGATGTGGTCTGGGAGCTTAAGCACAAATCTTGGGCAGGAGTGATGGCAGTCACCAAAACCTGCTGCCTGTCACCCCACATCTCTGGGTAATCTTGTGCATTGTTTTGCCGAACGTGATACAGATTTTGGACCCACTTACCTGGACAGTCTGCTAGTCCTGCACCTGGCCACCCCTTAGTTTCGGATTTAGACCTGAAATATCAGTGAATGGGATGCTGCTACAATGGCAAACCTATTAAGGTAGGAGAGGGGAACCTTTGACCTTCCAGATGTTTTGGCACGCAACCACTACAATCCTTAATCATTGGCAATACAGGCTCAGGATTCTGAGAGTTGTATGTCAAAACATCTGGAAGGCCAAAGCTTCCCCTCCCTTGTATTAAGGCATCACAATGGCTAGCACTGCCTAAACATCCCATCCGTATTTCAAATCTTGTATGAGTTGTCATGCCAATGTGTCTTAAAATAAGGTAAAATGTTTTAAGGGGACCCAGATGCCTGAATTGTAGAGAGTCCTTACATTATCCGATGCTACAGAATAAGAGAAAAGATCCTCAGAACAAGACATTGTGTTGCCATGTACTGTACAAGAGAATGTGTTTATCAAATAATACCAGCATTGCCAGACTGGGCTTAAAACTAAGAGTCAAAGAGGATTATGGACCAATGAAGTCGTATGCTATTAAAATGTAGCCCATGTTCAAGGCTGTGGAAGTGTACATTGTAAATGAAAACTTTCTAGGTAGAACAAGCCATTCTGTGTTTTCTTCCCATTCTCCATAACACTGACGTACACTTGGTTGTGTTTCCACTGTGATCTATGTTCTCCTGAGCCCGTCAGAAGTAACCAATGGCCAGAGATTGGAACATTGTAATTAATAATTTGTTTCAGGCTTCTTTCTATCTATCCTATATGTTACACAGACATTTGTAATTCTGGAATTCATACAATGCCTTGAGAACTGGGAATACTTAAATAAGAACAAAAGTACATATGCAATGGCAGCTGTGCATTTCTTCTGGTCCAGCTAGCTGGCCCATTTCACAGCCTGGAAATGTATTTTTGAACTGCAATTTTGAGAAACGCACCAGTACCATAGTCTGCTGTGGGATTCTGACAGTTGTGGCTTTAAAAAAATCCAAACATTCCCCATCTCTGATCTGGAAGACTGTTGTGAAAGATCTCTAGTGCTCTAAAGTACTATACAAATCTTAGGCATTCCAGATGTTCTGGACCACAACTCCCAGAATTCCAAGCCTAGATTGCCAATTGACAAAGGACTGTGGGAGTTGTGGTCCAAAACATCTGGAGTGCCGAAGGTTTGCCACCACTGTTCTATATGATGATGCAGTTGATTCTGAGGTGCACCCCCAACTTTGTATTCCTGTCCAATCCTGCTGGCCATTCTAGCAATAGACCAAGGAGGTGAAAGAGAATCATCCTTACTTTCCTCTTTCTACTAGCCGTGAAAAATGAGCAGTGGCCAGAATCAGTCTCTGGGGAAGGAAATATCCCCATATACCCTGGCTGCAGATGTATCAGTGAACAGTGGTCAGGAGAGGCTAACACAAGCAAATCCACAGCCAGCCCCAACAGGCTCCTCCCTCTATCAGCTATCACCTGACAGTAGCTCTTCCATTAGACAGCTGAAAGTAAGAGAAGGTGAGGAGAAACCATTATATCTACCCCCTGGAGAGACCAGTATATTTTTATTGTAACAGCTTATTGTAAGAAGTTTCTAACCAATAACTATAGCCGCAGTTTGCTTCCCTTTTGCCTTTCTCTATCTTTTTTGTATACTTACTGCTGTGGGTTAATAAAGCAGACCATTTGCCATGTCTTTTAAGCTATACATTCAAATATAGAGACCATTGTATTATTGAATCCTTATTCATTCTAAGAGCAGAATGAAAATGTCTCCATTAAATAGGTAAAGCTCTGATCTGTGCTACTTGTAGGAAGAGGTAACATCCTGATTTAACAAACAACCAAATAAAGACTTTGAGACAAGGAATCTGGTGCATTATCTGGGGGAAGATATGCTAGTGTTCTTTGAATATTCAAGACTACAACTCCCATTAGCCTCCTCCAGCAAGGCCTATTGAGATGGGATGCACAATTCACAAACATCTGGAACGTTGACACTTCCGTACATAAAGAAGCAGTTAGAATTATGGTCCAAGGTTTAAATCCTTGCCACAGAAAAGCAATGCATGTACTATACAGTACTAGGCATTTTCATCCTAGTAGCTTAAGAGTTACTTAAGAGATGCCACCTCCCCACTATGATAATTAATTTCTCCCCTACCTGATACACAGCCCTGGAGATGCACCACGGTTTAAACATGAGGCGTACAACCTGTAGATTTCTGAACCGGGGACTCCCCAAGACTCGCGTAGTCAGATTCCACACTAGGCTTTCCCAACCGTAAAGCAAATCTTCAAACCTAAAAAGTACAGCAGCCATGCCAACAAGCGAGACGGAAGGTCTGGCCCTAGTAGTCCTGGGTGGTTTGGTAATCTTTGAAGGCTCCTAAAGAATGGCAAGGTTAAAATGTCACAGCAGTTTCCAAGAAAGGAAGGCAAGCGAGAGAGAAAAAAGCTGAAGTCAAAACATTTCGGAATGAATTCCTCCCAAAGTTCTCTGTGTAGTTGCTGGACCAGGAACAAGGTAAAAATAGTCTTGCTGTTGCTCAAAAGGTAACTGAATATATTACAGATATATATTTTGGAAAAGTTGGTCTCTTGGTAGCTATTCCTTCTCTCTGCTCAGCGCCATGAAGAGGAACTAAAGGACAAACTTAAATCCAGAATCATCACTTTGCCTTCAAAGTGCCGGGATTCTATCCAGAGAGGATGGAAAACAAGCCTCTGTTCTCTCTCCCTCTCTCTCATTCTCTCTCTCTCCTTCTCTGCCAACATTCTCAAGACATTCCATTTTCCTATTTAACTCTTGAAGGTGCAAAGTACAAACATGGAAGAGTAGCTTTGCAACACAAAATCTCCTTCCCTTTATTGGAAAATTAAAAATAAAATGAAATCAAAATAAAACCATTGAAAGTTTACAGCAAGCTGTTACTATAGCCTTTTATATGCCAACACTAATTGCTATATTCAGCTGGAATGGTACCCTGCTTATCAAATTAAGGCAAAAGTGAAGCTGCTCCATGTCTGATAACAGAATTAAAGCAACCAGTACGCAATTATTTGGTGCTTAACCTGTAATGGTTGATCCCAGGACTGGCCCTACCAATGGGCAGCAGACAGACTGGCAAAATGAAGCATTCGTCTCAGGCAGACAATTTTAATTTTCCTTTTTTGAAAGATATGGGACCTTCTTTATGAATAAATACAATCTCCTTTTACTGCTTTTCGAAGAGAGGTGGATGGGCTGCAAGACTTTCAATAGGCATTTGTTTTTCTATTCATCTTTCAACAGGCGTTTGTATTTCTATTCATCTTCTGTATTAAGATTTAACTTGTAGGAGTTTTATTTTGGAAGGCTTGTACCTCCCACCCACCCATGATTCTTTTGTGCGTCTATTAGTCACTTTAAAGGATTTGGAGAAGTAGGAGAAGATACAACGGCTTAAATAAACATTAAACACACATTTATTTGGAAGTAAGGCACACTGTCCTCCACTAAGTTTTAACATCCCAATTAATCAGCAGTAGAAGAGTGCTCTTTATTTTCATTAGCTCTATGACTTTGCAAGTGTTGTCTCAGTTATTTTTACTGCAGAAACAGTGTGGAAGAGGGATGTTACTTTAATTTATTCTTGAAGATGGTATTAGTTCTTCAGTAGGAGGCATGGGAATGGCAGGTTTTCTGCAGTAAAGCAAACAGCAGCTTTCAGTCAGTAGGGCAGGTGAGTGAAGCCATCAGTGAAACAGTACTGAAGAAAGCACTCTCCTTTTCTCCTATAATCATATACAGAGAGACTCAGCGAAAAATAAAAACATTTAATGGCTGGTTTGAAACTTAAAGAGATCCTGAGAAACATGGTAGGCTAGATTTTGGTTTTCCAACGTGTGCCCAATAAAGTGTTGCTGCTGGGCGTTGTGTGATATTTAAATGATACCTGAACTCATCCACCCAGAGTTGCCCAAGAGCTTTCCTGCCCTCAGGTAGGGAACATGACAGCAGCTGCATGGGCTGAGGGGTTGCGTGCAGCAGCTGTTGGAAGATGCTAGCCCTCTGTCTAAGATCTTCTCTAGACATAGATCTCCAGTGTTATTTTGTTTGCAGAATGTGATTTATTTATTCAGTTTATATATTGCCCATCTAACCAGTCACTACCCTGAGCAGTGTACAACAAAAAATTAAAGCATAAATCATGCAACTACTTTAAACTAGGATGCCTAGATGCCCTAAGCACATCCAATCTCGCCTGATTTCGGAAGCTAAGCAGGGTCGGCTCTGGTTAGTACTAGGATGGGCGACCACCAGGGAATACCAGGTGCTGTAGGCACCTGGAGTAGGAACTGGCAAGCCACTCCAGTATTCCTGCCAAGAAAACTCCATGGACATGGGGTCACAAAGAGTGGTAACAGCTGTAACGACACAACACACACACTATAAACTAGATTACCACACAGACAAACAAGAAAGGGAGCAAAATAACAATTTCAGTATGCCAGTTATGCCCATTTCTTGAGAAACCTGCTCTGGCCATGGTGACACATTCCCTAGTGCAGTGATGGCAAACCTTTTAGAGAATGAGTGCCCAAATAGTGATTGAAAACCCATTTTTGGCAAAGTGCCAATACAGCAATTTAACCTGAATACAGGTGGCTGTGAAGGAGCGATGTTGGGTGCCCACAGACACAGCTCCGAGTGCCACTTTTGGCACCTGTGCCATAGGTTCGCCAACACTGCCCTAGGGACATCCTAGCTAGACTACTGTAATTCGCTCTATTTGGGACTACCAATGAAAACTCTCAGGAAACTTCAACAGGTCCAAAATGCAGCAGCCGGATTGCTGCCTGGGCGGGTTACAGAGATCATGTTACACCCCAACTAAAGCAGCTCCGCTAGCTGCCAATCAGCTTTCAGGCACAATTCAAAGGGCTAACCTTAACCTACAAAGCACAAAATGGCATGGGTCCAAGTTACCTTAAAGATCAAATTTCGCAGTATTAACTGGCTAAGGTGCTAAGGTCATCAGGAGAGGCATTTCTCTCCATCCCATCACCTTAACAGGTGTATCTCATAAGAACACATGAAAGGCCCTTCTCTGTTGCTGCTCCCAGACATTGGAACTCACTCCCACTAGTAGTCAGGACTGCCCCATATCTTTCCGGAAACAGGCAAAGACCTTTCTCTTCAAGCAAGCTTTTCCTGAATGATGGACGACCTATTATGTGACTTTTAGATGGATTACCATGCATGATTGTATTGACTGATTTCATAAGAACACCAGTGTTTTCCATGCTAGTTTCCATCTCTCGTAAAAGAATTTCTGCATGCTCTTGGTAGCTTTAATGTTACCTTTTAATGTTGTGAGATGCCTCTTCTAATTCCATGT
Organism: Phrynocephalus versicolor; assembly: GCA_023846285.1. Taxonomy (NCBI): domain Eukaryota; kingdom Metazoa; phylum Chordata; class Lepidosauria; order Squamata; family Agamidae; genus Phrynocephalus; species Phrynocephalus versicolor. The sequence continues at coordinate 5,768,400 of JAHTLZ010003305.1, forward strand.
TCTTAATTTGAATATGTCTTAAATGTTCTGGGCTGTATATTGTCCCTCATTATTGCAACCCACCTTGGGTCCTTCTCCAAGGAGAAAGGTGGGGTAAAATATTCCAAAATAAATAAATAAAATACAGTATATCTGTCCTCCTTCTTTGTCTGTCCCAGCTACTTGGGGAGAACCTTCTCAAAAGCTTCCCTGAACAGCTGTGTTTTAAATAGCCTTTTGGATGTGTGAAGAAAGTGTGCCTGCAGTAGCTCCTGCAGGAAAGCGTTCCACAAAGAATGTGCCGCTGCTGAGAAAGCCATACCACTGTGGGCCATACTATACTGTATATTTCAGACAGCCACTAACATAAGTTGAAATTTGCTAGTGTTGTAGAGTGGTCATTCCGGCGGACTACACATTTTGTTCTTATTCAGTGAAATCTGCAAATAAAATGTGTGCTTACCTCTTGATCACCAATGACAACACTGGCAAAGAGTTCACTGGCAAAGAGCAACAAGTATTAAAGGTTACTTTTATGACAAGAGGACATCCATATCACTTCAGAAATTCTCATGACCTGCTTACTAATTTGCTCTTGAGTCTCCTTAGCATTTTGAAAGAGGAGATGATGAAAAGAGAAAATGCAATTTTGCACTGTTTGAAAAGAAGCTTGTAAAATACAAGACCAGAGGTCTTGGGGATGCTATCAGCAAGATTTTAGATACTGCTGCCGCCACTACTTTCTTCAAACATATAATTGCATAGGAGACAGGGCTGCATGGTTCATGTTTACTGATTATGCCACAGAAAATTAAAAGAAAAGTCACAATAATCAAATTGATTTAACTGGTTGGACTGTAAGAAGACTCCACAGAAACCATTTAAACACAGGCTGTACAAATGACTAGGCTAAAACATTGGTCTCCTTGATTTAGAATAGCTTGCTCAGCTTCCCGTGGAGCCTTTCTGGATGATGAGATTCATATAATATTTAAAACGGATTCTTCAAAACATAAGTAGCTGCCAACAGAGTAAGGAAAGATTGCAAGTCTCAATTCTAAAATGTATACAACTTAGAAGGCAATTGGTATTAAACGAGAACAGCAATAGCTTCTTGCACATTCAGTAGTTTTAATGAAGAAGCACTTTTTAGAGGCAAAAGAGGACAAGAGCCATGTAAAGGTCAGTAGAGGAAAGATGGGAGAGAAATGTAACAAACATACTCCCACATAACAGTTAAACATTAAGAGCTCAGCTGCATCTGATTACCATGAGTTTATTCCCTAGAATGAATATAAATATAATCTGAGATAGAATAGAATGGGCTTTGATCTTGGAGACAGGGAAGATATCCTGTTTGCATGTTACATCACTAGCTCTGCACTATATCTTGTTTGGAGATGGAGATCAAGTGTTTGTTAATATAAATGGGACTTTTTCCTTTGTAAGGAAGCATTGTGTGCCTCTTAATGCATGCTCTGTTACTGTCGACTACAGGAGCAACAATGCACTTCATAAGCAGAAGAGTGCAGTGGGGTTACTGTCCCTAGTTAGAAAAACTTTGGAACAGGCAGTAGTTGACTGCCTTTCTGCATAGGCGTATTGGTTCTCTTATACCCAGCCAAGATTTTACTAGCTCCTCTTGGCCCCACATTTGCAGAAGAGTCTTAAAATGTTCAATTTAGCTGATTAGATGTGCCAGATCATCTTGTTTTTGATCACCATGTGGTGTTAATTATTCCTACAGCACAAAACTGTGGGTTTCTTTTGAAAGTTCTAAACTTTCATTCAAATCTTTCTGCCTTTGATCTTTTTAAAATAGCTGTGGTGATGTGCGATCGAATTTCACTGAGAATTTATGTATGAATGCTCATTCCATATGAAGATATAATGTACTTTTTATGCTTTGTTCTTTCTTTTAGGGAAACCAACATCCAGAAATTTCCTATTACTCACATCTGACTTTCATCTAATTATTCAGATCTCTTCTTTTATTCAGAAATTCAGAATCTAAGAAAGACTTTGCTGTATGAGCCAACAACCTAGCCGGCCCAGCATTCCCTGTCTTGGATCCCCCTTCTATATGTTGTTGGGTGACAATATCTGGAATTCCTGGTTTCACTGGTTGATGCTTATGGGAGTTGAAATCAACAGCACCTTAGCCAAGTTTGGGAGCCAATAATCTATTCTTCTCCTAGCTGTCCAGAGATATCATGATATCTACTATTTAATCAGGTATTTAAGAGTTGCACTGAGATTGAACATGGAGTTTCCAGGGCATGGGTGGGGCACATGTGGCTATACAGATGTCATCAGTTTTTCCAGAATAAGCAAATGTAATGGATTCTGGGAGGAGCAATACAATATCTGTATAGCCATACACTTGTCATCTCTATTATAATGGCTGACAGCAACTGAAATAGCTATATTTCGCAATGTGGGCTGGAGACCATGGATGTTTTTGCCAACTCAATATTCTAGAGACGCTTTGCCTGAATATGAGTCTCAAAGTCACTTTTGTTTTTGGTTTAGGCAAATTTTCACTCCTGCCTTAAGAATGACATTTCCCAAAGTGAGTTACACTCAAGGGTAAAATGACACTTTTGTTATGTAGGGAGGGAGTAAATAAATGACAAATCCCATATACTCAAAGACAGCTTGGTCACACAAACATGCCCAGAGCTTGACATCACCTTCAGTGGTCTTCCTTTTAATCATTAGAGGGAGGCCCAAGATAAGGCCTTCTTAAAGATAATGCATAGTCTTTATAATAAAAACAGATACATATTTAACCAACACAGTTTGCATTGTTTCCACATTATAGTAGTATACAAAGGTAGTAGTACATTCTAGTATACAAAAGTTACATTTTTAAATACCTAGGAAATGCACAAAGCAATATGCATAGATTCTGCATTTTTTAAAAACAAAACAAAACACTAAGCCAGTATTCAAATGGCATAAATGTTGTAAAAATATCCACAGATTTTTGTGCATGCTAAGTATTTTAAGATCCTGGGAAAGTTTCAAGTAAGCGGTAACTGTTCTAATTAGTCTTCCACTGTAAGATAAGAAAGAAACATTCTCCTCTACAGACTTTCAACAAGCTATTAACAGGTCAATATCTTGGGGAACACTGCATTCTTCAGAAGTATCATTGGTGGTGACTGACTGTGAATGAGATTTTGGGGTCATGCTGAATAACTTAGTTATAAAGTTAATCCCCTGTGTGGCAGCTGACAAACTCCATGTTTGGAATAAATGAAAACAGAACTATCAACATTGCAGTATTATATCTGAGTTAATTATATCTGCATGAAGGTGATGACATCACCAGCAGGGGGAGATTGCTGGCAATTCCTGCTTCAATCTCAGGGGTCTCGACTTGCCTGCAGTCGGTCTCATTTGGGTGAGTTGAACTGTCTCTAGGATCATAGCAAGAACTCTTTAGTTACTGGCTGCCTGCTACTTCTGGCAACATCACGTAGTAGGGGAACATTAGTGGTTATTAAAGAGTTCCTGCTACTGCTACGGCTACTTGATTGTGGGCAAGTCAAACAACACCCCAAAATCAAAGCAGAAATTCTTTAATTATGGGCAACCTCCCAGTACGCATAACATCATAATAATAGATCCACTTGATCATAATGAGCAGATGCAGTGGTGATAATTAAGTGCCACTGCGAGCCCACAGTATGATTATGAATTTATCAACCTGCAAAGGAAGACCATCTGATTTTATCTGACACATGGCTGTAGAGGCTGCAGGTAGCTTGAAAATAAAACTTGATCAGGTAATAATGAATGATCCATGTCAGGAGAGTCAGTGCTGGCTCTACGACTCAGATATGATTCCCTGCTAATCAAGTACAGAAAAGGAGATTTTGGATCTATCCTGTCACAAGTATTGGGCCAGATATTATCTAAGACGGGTTCATTTTTAAAATGGTAGCTGTATGATTTTGAGCTACTTCTGACAAGGCATCGGTACTTAAATCCTCTACATACAAGATTTGGGGCCATCTTCAATATAATGCTTCAGATCCCCTCTATCTCCTGAGGCAAAATAAATATTCAGCACATCTTTCTTAGACTCCAAAAATTATCTGTAGCCACTTAGGACTTACTAACTGTGGGACAAGGTACCACCCAACCAATGTGATGGAGCACTTACCTGGCACTGATCAAGTCAGAGCCTTATGAGAAATGCTTGTGGAATTCTTTGTGAGCAATTAACACTTTTCCCAATCAGTTGGGCTGATACAAGCATAATATCTCAAACATAGCTCAGAAATACATGCTTTCTGTGTCTAATAGTAAAACAATTCATCCAGAATAATATACATGAGATCAATGAAAATTGACAGATTTTTTGGCATGCAAAATAATAGATTCCTATTGCCTTCTGCTCCTAAACCTTTTCCTGATTTTCAAGTGTGGTCTGACTGATGGCAATGACCAAATCGCTCCAGTGGACAGCCAATCAAAGCAAGTCACAACTCACTCCACTTTGTATCATTTGTGTTGGTATCTGGAATTCATGTAATTGCCCAATTGTCCCAAACAGCCTCCATTCTAAGCTTGCTCACAACATGGAAAACATATTTTAGATTGTCATTTTTCCTCTAACTTGTTTTGCTGATATTTTTAACTAGTTTGTCAGAATGTGACCTCTTGCTAACAGTTGTGGGCATTCAGTGACTAATACAAAGTGTGTTCTGTTTCTAGCCAAGTGCTAAGAAATAAACTTGGGATGAGATGAGATGAGGGGAAGAGAAAAGGAATGAATTGAGGAAGAAAAGATCAGTGGGTCAGATTTCTCACGCATACTTTGACGCTCATCTCATCTCTTTTTCTGCTCTTGTTTAGCCAGCAGGAGAAGAGAGCCATTTCATTAGAAAACAAATGGCATATCACTAAGCTAAAGAATCATAAAAAATAGGAAGATAGAGCACAAAATATTTTTGCCCATTAGTTTACAAAGACTCATTCCTATTTTGATAGCTACTTGAAAGTTTTGCCACTTCTTTGCCACCAGTACAGTAAGAAATTAAGAAGGAAAAATATGCCATTAATTCCTCTTATCTTAATGCACAAGGAATACAAATACTCGGTGCTGATATCTGAAACCCAGCTTCCTGTTATATTAAGGATGACATCCTAGAATATAGAAACACCAGACTTCCCCTCCCCCATTTTCAAAAGCCGAGCAGAATGTCTAATGATTCTGCAGTTTGCTTCCTGCTTGTAATTAAGTAGGTCACAGCTGTGAAGCAAAGAGAACAAGAAAATATACTCAAATCACACAAAGCCCAAAGCAATCAAATCATTTGCAGCTGAAGGAAATCACAGCTTTAAAGACAACAACAGTTGAACCAGTCTGGAGCCTAAATAGAAGAAGAAGAAGAAGAAGAAGAAGAAGAAGAAGAAGAAGAAGAAG
>JAHTLZ010003305.1:5773828-5807248 GCA_023846285.1 Phrynocephalus versicolor
AAGAAGAAGAAGAAGAAGAAGAAGAAGAAGAAGAAGAAGAAGAAGAATGGTTCTTTTTTCATTCTGAGATGAGCTCAGAAGAAGAAATTATAATTTGGCACAGATGTGGGCTTGATATAAGACAAAGATTCAGAGACAACTGAATGTACAGTAGTATTTAAACAGCCAGTTTAGTGGCTGATCTGCTTCTGAAAGGCCTGAAGAGAGCCTGCCTTCCACATTTTAATTCTTTCTAAAATAGGATAATTAAAACAGATACATTGAAGGTCCCTCTGCAAGTGAATGGTTGTTGCAGGATTAAGAGTATCCAAAATGGAATAAAATAAAACTAGATCCAGAAGCAATATTGTTTCTGCTAACATCCATCCCTTTACTGAACAACACAGTACATGTAATGAAAACAAGTGGGGTGCAGTCCCATCTCATTCTCAAGCTATTCCCAGCTGGCAGTTCAGTGCTGCTCGCCTTCTTTTGAGAAGTGGGGGAGTCAGGGCCCTTCCTGTGTGATTCTCCTACTTAGTGTAGGCATAAATGCATCCTTGCTTGTTGTCCTGTGTGTATCAACACACACACATATTTTTATTTATTTAATTATTGGATTTCTATACTGCTCCCATTAGTACCATAGGCACCACTCTGGGTGAGAGTATAAAGCATACAAATATAAAAGATAAAATAGATAACATAAAGCATTAAAAGCATTGAAAACCAGCACAGTAACAATGAAGGAGGAGATGGTGTAAGGCAAGCAGACACATAAAATACTCAATTGGATTGGGAGGGTTTCTTTTACAAACTCAACCAGGGTCTATGTGGAATGCCTCCTTATAGTGCATGTTTTTAACTGCCTCCTAAAATTAAAACAGGAAGGGGGCAGCCAAAGCTCCTCCTGAAGCTGGTTTCATACACTAGGAGCCACCATGAAGAAGGCTCATGGTTGACTCAACCTTCCATCCTCCCGAGGTCTGTAAAATGAGTACCCAGCTTGCGGGGGGTGGGGGGCAATGTGTAGCCCTCATAATGTAATTAAAATGTAAACCGCCCAAAGACTACTTGAAGTGGTATGGGGTGGTATATAAGCAGAACACTTTGCTTTTTTTTTTTTTTTTTTTGCTTTTGCTTTTGCTTTGTAGAGAACTTTCAGGCCTCCCTTGGGGTGGTCACCCAGAAGAGCCCTGACTGGGAAGATCTTGTGGGTTTGGTAGATGACATTAAGGTGATACACTCCAACAAGTGACATGGACCCAAATCGTGGAAGGGTTTACCATTAACTCTACCTGTCACCCAACTGTGCCGTGCCTTGTTTCCCGTGATGGATATCTGTTGTTGAATGAGGAAAACAAATAGCTTAAGGTAAGCGAGATTGTGGAAAACAGCAAGTCTTTTTTCTGGGCTTTTCATTCTGTATAGCTAAAGGCAGGTAAATTTAGTCTGTGTTGCCATCTTGAAGCAGTGAGACTGCAAGACAATGTCTAAACCATGTCATGCCAGTTGGTTATGACATTAGTTGGGTGTCACATATTGCTCCTGGATTATCAAAAATGCAGGGTTTTTGTTTTGTTTTGTTTTGTTTTTACAATTTAGGATTTGCTTGTGACTTTCTCAGTTGCTGCCATTTATCATACACAACAACATTGGTCGAGATGCACAAATCACTAAGATGCAGTATCTTTGTTAACTAGATCCTAACAAGACACCATTCCTGCTATGCTAAATCCCCATTGGAGAACAGTGTTTCTTTACTTTTTGTATCTAAGCCATAATGGATTATGGTAATGGTATACCTTTATTAATGTTAGTGCTTCAACAGCTCCAATGGGCTATGCAGAATGGGCTATGTGTATAAAATGTATTTAGCATTTTATACACAAGTCTTAGTCATTCACAACCCAAGTACTGAAGAAGGATGTGTACCAGAGCTGGGAGACTCACACTATTGCTGTCAAAGTCTCACCGCATAAAAATACTCGAAGCGTAATAACAGAAAACACATATTTTAACAAAGCACAGTAGGTTGGTGACTGGACTATTTCATCTTGTGGGAAAGTCACCAGTGAGGATTTCATGAAATTAGACTAGCTTTCCTGTAATTCACTCAGTAGGGGGGGGGGGGGAGGAAAAATGTTGTAATTCTGATTTCTTTTTCAAATGCCTCATGAGGTGGTGCATTAGTGGTAGCAATGATAAGGCATTCTCAGTCTTTTCGAAGCTTCCCTTCCTTGTCTTGCTGGATAAATGTATGAAAGGGAAGTTATATACTGGCTCACTGTCAAAGAAAGGTGAAAATGATTCAGTAATGAATGAAATTATTTTTCACAGTGCTTTGCAACATTTCCTTGTTTTTGCCAACATGAGTGTAATTTATCTACTGGATCAATGTTAGGAACAACTGATAGTGTTGTGAGTTTTTTGGGCTGTTTGGCCGTGTTCTTGAAGTTTTTCTTCTTGACGTTTCACCAAACTCTGTGACCGGCATCTTCAGAGGGCAAGGAGCTCAGGGAACTAGGAGTTCTCTCTGTATTCTGGGGAACTCCTAGTTCCCTGAGTTCCTTGCCCTCTGAAGATGCCAGCCACAGAGTCTGGCAAAACGCCAAGAAAAAAACTTCCAGAACATGGCCAAACAGCCCAAAATACTCACACAATAGCTATGAGATCCCGGGCGTGAACTCCTTCAAGAATACATTAGGAACAACTGACTGAAGTTCTTGATTTAGGATTAGGGTTAGGGTTAGGGTTAGGGTTAGGATTAGAGTTAGGGTTAGAGTGAATTTCTTGGCTTAGGGTCCCAGAAGTAAAGCTTGTTCTGAGAGCAATTTGGCCATAACAAAGATCTGCTATAACTGGGAGTCCAAAACTGGCATGGCTGTAAATGAGATGATGGATCTGCTTATTTAGTTTCATGAGACAAAGCTCAACTTTGTTTGAGGAAATAAATTCTTAGATGCATGAATCTTCCCAGTCATTCCTTGACCTTTGCCTGCCATGACTTGTTAAATCTGCCCAGTTTGGAAATAATGTGTGGGTGACAATTGTGATTAATAAGGTGCCTATAGGCATGATCCTAATATATCAAAGCACTGATGGTCACAAAGCAGATCTGAGTATTTACAGCCCAAGCAAACATTAAGAGTGGAGTTTGGCAGAGGGCTTCCATTTTTAACAGTGATTCTCATGACACAGTTCTGAACACTATAGATTACACAACTGCTTTCTCGTTTTATAGGAACAGATCTTATTTTACAATATCACAATTTTAACTGATTGCATGTCTTGTTTTTCCAGAAGTTTTGGCTTCCAAGTTGTAGGCACCTACAGTCACAGAGAATCCCTGATTTGTAAATTTTCAGCATTGCCAAGGGGAAGTACACTGTTGTGCTTTGGGCAGTTTCATGTGTCTATAGTCTCTAGCCAAGAGACTCCTTGGCATACATCATCCATCCGAGAACTTTAAGAAAAACTTCCTGGCGTAGCATATCTTTAGCCATGTTTGAACTTTTGGGACATGCTTTCAAGGAGAGTGTGTGGCACTTGAAAGCTTGCAATGTTTCTTATTTTTATTTGTGGCCAATCAAGGTATCACCTGTAGCCTAGTTTTGCATTTGTGTTTTGTGATGGCCACGCAGCTCAGCCCTCTTTTGTACTTTGATAGCCCTAATCAGAAGCTGATATCCAGTAGTAAGGAATAAGTAGTAAGTAAGTAATAAGTAGTAAGCAAGTACAGAGATCACATTACACCCCTATTAAAGCAGCCCCACTGGCTGCCAATCAGCTGTCGGGCACAATTCAGTGCTGACCTTGACCTACAAAACACTCTGACCTGGGTCCTAGCTAGATCGAATCTCAGTCATAGTATGAACCGGCTTGGGTGCTAAGGTCATCAGGAGAGGCCTTTCTCTCCATCCCGCCACCCTCATAGGTACGTCTTGTGGGAACACATGAAAGGGCCTTCTCGGCTGCTGAGCCCAGACTCTGAAATTCCCTCCCACTAGAGGTCAGGACTGTCCCATCTGTTATGTCTTTCTAGAAACAGGCAAATACCTTTCTCTTCAGGCAAACTTAATGTAATGATAAGACTACCTATGTGATTTTTATATGAATCGGCAAGCCACTCCAGTACTCCTGCCAAGAAAACTCCATGGACATGGAGTCACGAAGAGTCGGTAATGACTGTAACGACACAACACACACACACACACATCATACATGAACACATATACTTTGTGTTTATAGACTTTGTGATTGCATTGACACTATGTTCTCAATGTTAGTTTCCCTCAGTCATAACTTTACATGGAATTTTACTCTCTTTTTAACTCTGTGTTTTCTTGTAGTTTTAATGTAATGTTGTCTTTTGATGCTGTATGATGCTGTAGTTCTCAATACTCGAATATGTCCTATTTGTACTGGACTGTATATTATCCATCATTACTGTAAGCTACTTGGGTCTGCTTCAAAGAGAAAGGTGGGGTAAAAATACCCTAAAACAAACAAATAAATAAGTCATAAATACAGTAGGCCTATTGAATCAATGGATGTGATAGAGGTTGTGACTCACCAAATCTCCACAGATATAATGAGTCTACTCTAGGTGTGTCTAAGTATGGGATTTTGGCCAACAAGTAGTAAGATAGCAGAGTAGTCCACTCCCCATCGTCACATTTGTCACATAAAAGTAACAGTTTAACAGGCTGTTTTATCCTTTGTAGATTGTGTGTGTTCATACACAGATAAACACTTACCCTTCTTTAGACTGCCACTTTCATGAGCTAAAAGCAATGCTGGAATTGATCTGGGGAGGCAAATTTACCTCAGCACCTCTGGAGACAACACACTTCAAAAACAACTGGTTAGGGCTCCCCCTGCACAAATCTGGATATTGTCCAAGGCAAAAACCCAGTCAAACAGAAAACAATCTAGGAGTGTACCAGGCTCCCTTGGGAATTTAATATTTTGCAGAAGCAACTCTGTTATTCAGAACAATGCTTTCATCTAATGGCAAATTTACTACAAACAGGTCAGAAATACTAATGAAGTCCCACAAAGGCTTCCAAGCTGAATTTTTATGAATGCTGGCTAAGAAAATTATCATGGGAAAAATCACATTTGTTGTCCAGCTATCCTCATCTAACTAGTTCATTTCAGGATAAGAAGCTGTGAACAAGGCTTCCTGTCTGATGGATGTTTGGCCTTAAATGGCAGTGAAACTACAAACTAACAGTGTCTGCACATTTTCCCAGTGAACAGCCATTGAGATCACTGAGTTCACAAACAAATACTCTCTTAGAGTTAACATGGAAAAAAATAATCACCACAATCAAAGTAAAATCCTATTTTCATCTATGATCTTATTTGATGTGGAAGAAGGGAGGGAGGGAGGCTACATCTGTGCATACCATCATGTCTGAACATGCTGTGTGTGTGTGTGTGTGTGTGTGTGTGTGTGTGTGTGTGTGTGTGTGTGTGTGTTTCTCTCTCTCTCTGTGTGTGTGTGTGTGTGTGGTGTCGTGTCGTTATAGTTGTGACTGACTTTTCGTGACCCCATGTCCATGGAGTTTTCTTGGCAAGAATACTGGAGTGGCTTGCCAGTTCCTATGCTGTATCTAAACATGGTAGAAATGACTATTTGGTTGCATATTCATACAAGTCCCAGGGTTTTCTTTGCCAGTGCTTGTATTATGCATGAAGAAACTTTTCCAAATTTTTCAAAAAGTGTCTTAAAACCTCAGGCACATCTTTGGTTTTACCTAACGTTACCAATTTTAAGTTGTAAAGGGAAAAACATTCCTCAATTAGCTAATATTAAAAATGTTCAGGTCCTCAATTGTGCAGTCAACACTGTCCTCATGATCTGCCTTGTTCTTAGAATGAGATCTTCTGAGAGATATATATTTTGGTAATCCCATATCTTGCTGACAAGAAGGATTTTTAAAAATATCCTTAATGTAATTTGTCGTTATGTTTAAATATTCTATTTCAGCTGTACTGTCTTAAGATTCTGATATATGTAGCTCTTTAAAAATGGAATTACATGCATACTTACTGTTTTCCATCAGACAGGGGGGGGGGGGGAATGACACTGAACAAGGTAGTGTGAGTATTAGAGAACAGGCAAGGCTCCCAAATGACCATTTTTTAAAAAAACCCAAACATCTCCATGTTTTGAAAACACTGTGTGATAACAGTTGCACAGCAGTCCACCTTCTTGCCATCACTTTTATCACATAAAAGCAACAGTCTAGCAGGCTGGTCTGCCTGTCTGCCCTACACTTCACACCTCTGTCTGTTGTCAAAATCCTTGTATAACTCTTATGTGGTACATTAAGTGGAGATGTGAGATACAGTTGCCTCATTGGTAGCACCAGCACAGGTCTAGTTTGGTGTCAAACTGTTTGTTATGATATCAACCCAAGTTTAGGAGTCTTATTGACTGCAGCTCAGCCTTGATTTATTTGGTTCAATTATTAATGTTAAATTTATGCTGATGATAAATTACAATGCATTCCACCGGGTAGTTTTTATTGTTTCATATTCAACTGTTTTATTGTTTGTGTTCTGTCGTGAGAGCTATTAATATTGACTAAACAGACACATTTTGATTAACAACTAGAGATGGGCACGACTTAGCGGTATTTCCGTTTCCGTTTCCGTTACTCGTTTCCGTTACTCTACGGAAACGGAAACGGGAATTACTCCGCCAGACTTCGAGCTCGAACCGACGAACGAACAATTTGGTCTGATTTGTCATGCTCGTTACTTGCATCGCGCGATCGCGCGCGATGCCAAGCGGCACAGAAAAAAAAAGTTTTTAAAAGTTAAAAAGCCCGGTTCCCGGCCAAAAAGCAGGCGGAAAAATGCCTGCCGTGCCTCAGGGCACCTACCAGAGGGGTGGTTTCTGGAGGTCCCCGCCCGGCCTCCCCCCCTCCTCCGTCCTGGGATGCTCTGGTGTGGTGGTGGGACTCGCCCGCCGCAAAAAGCCCAGTCTCGCCGCCGGCCGCCAAAGCGCAAGCAAGCGGCACGGGCGGCACAGGAAAAAACTTTTTTAAACTCTCCCCTGGGTCTCCCCCCCACCCATTCCCGGGCCAAAAAGCAGGCGGAAAATGCCCGCTTGACTAAGGGCACTCACTCAGTAGGGCACCTACCGGAGGGGGGGTTTCTGGTCTGGAGGGGGGTGTCCCGTCTTCCCCCGTCCTGGGCAGCCGGACTCGAGTCGCCTCGTCGCCATGCCATGCGGTGCGGGCGGGGGATCGAAAATGGGGCGGCGAATGCAATATTGTTTTTGAAATCGTGGTCCAAAAACACACAAGCACAACAGAAACACACGGAAATGTATGAACTGCCAGATTTTTCACAGTAGCAGTGGGTTTTTTCTTGCAACAAAATGTCTCTCCTCTCCTCCTGTGTCCTCCATTGATTTTATTTTATTTTATTTTTTTTTACACCTGCGCAGTGTGCAATGATGGGCTGGCCCAGTGGCCTGGCCAGCCATGTGGGAGGGGACGACCATGCAAATTTTTGGAGCCATCTCACCAATCGCATGGCCACTTGGCCACTGAGACTTCTGGGATGTGCCAAAAAGCCCCCTAAAACTTGCCCTAGCCCCCTAACCCGCTAACCCTAATCCTTGACTCCTTACCCATACGTCACAGACTGTCTTCTTAGTGGGTCAGAGAGGCACCCAGAGGTGCAACCCAATAGCCCACCATAACCTTACCCGTCATTAGCCTAACCCTAGCCCTAACCCTAATCCACCTTAGCCCATAGCCAGATCGACTTGCATTGCACTACACACGCAAGTACGATTCCCTTCTTTGTGGGACATGGCAGGTGCGACCCGCTCGTGGGACAAGGTGCTTGAGCAGGTGCAGTGGCACTGCCTGGCCTGCAAATGGCTGGCGACACGCTCGTACCACGGTATCAAGTACTCGAGCAGGTCTCACTCTGCCTGCAAATGGTATGCATAACCATATGGTTGTGCATGCCATTTTGCAGCAGCAGCAGGTGAGGATGGGAGACCCCCATGTTGAGGGGTCTCTTGGAGCCTGCTGCTGCTGTCCCTTCCTTTATAGCGGGCCGGCGGAGGCACCCACCCCACAGAGGTGCCTCCAGGAGCCCGCTACCCCCCCAAAAAAACCAGTATAACGATAACGAAAAAACGAAAAACGAAACGACTAATTTTTTCCGATTTTTCGCGAAAACGGAAACGAAACGACTCGGACCCTAGCCGAAAAAGAAAACGAAAACGAAGTTTTTTTCCTGAGTCGTGCCCATCTCTATTAACAACATACAAATAAATACTGACCAAATCAACTTTCTTATCTACCAAGGAAGATACAAATAAATACCTTACACATAATACACACAATCCATACATTCAAAAACAGGAAGCAGAGATTGTGAATAAATGGGTATCTTAGTCATTGTGGCAAGATCAGCTGATACAGTCCTAACTCTCTACTGTATAGACCTGTCTTTACTCTTCGACTACCTGGACTTGGCTTAAGTCATTCTTAGGAGGGGAATTAGGCGTTAGCCAAGGAATAGACATTATTTTCAGGGCTGATAATATACATTATTACTGTATTCTACTTTTAAAAAACCAGAGTAAACCTATTTTCAGGCATACTCCACAAACGTGCATTTATATAACTAGTATTACAAAGTAAAGGACTTTAAAATTAAAGCAAATATTGCTGTGTTTTAGATGGTGTGTAGTCCCTATTATCTTTTTTTTAAAAGCACTGTTATTTTATTAAGTATGCAATAACACTGGAAATTAAAGCCCATTAAAACACATTTTAAAATGAAACCAAATTACCAGTCAACATAACAACAATAATAACCATGTACGGCCAAGTTAATTTGATTTATGGTAACCCTTTTTGGGGTTTTCTAGAGACAGAATACCTGTACTCTGAAGAGGTTCATCATTTTTCTTTCTGGGGTGCCCTGGGTCTATACAGCTGGCCCAAGGCAACTCAGACTGGCTTTATAGTACTTGCAGGAGACACAATGGAGGCTCAAAGTCCCAGTGTCTGGCCCCACAGCAATTAGAACTATAAAGCCTAGAAACAAACTCCATGCCTGTGCCGTGGGGATCTTGATAAATCTGGTATAAACTAATATTTAAAAGATGGTCAGGTGTTTTTTCTCTCTCTAAATGTTCACTTTGTGTTTTAGATTATTTTGCTTTCATTTCTTGTAATCCAAGTTTCATGGCCATAATACTTCTCTAATTCCAGTATTCGCTGATCAACCCATATACTGTATTTTGTTCCATTTTTGCTGCCCTCAGCTTGCTTTTAATCAGGTTTAAACATTGGCCTTGGAAGATAAAATTGTGTGAGAGAAATGTCTGCCAGAGTTCACAACTTGGGCTTGAAATCAAATCAATGAATGTTTTATATTTAGAAGGTCCCAGTTTAAATTTGGGGCTACAGTACAGTAATTTGTTTTTTGAAATCATAGGGATCTGACATATAGACTGCATCAGCCTAGTAGAGATTTCACACAGTACCTCCTCCAAATACTGAACTGCTATCACTTGTTGATTCTCAATGTTAATCTTACAGTAGGTTTACAATACAATGCTCATAAACATAAATGTTTATAGGAGTTACAGTAATAGTGTGACTACTGTACTGGGCGAGCTGTGGTGAAAACTACTGCATTGGTCAATTTAGGTCGCCTGTCCTTCTGCAATTCCTAGTTATGCCAATGGAATTTGTGTGCAAGGGATAATCATTGTGTACTGTGCTGAGAGATGGCTTTGATAACCATATACTGTACATAATAATCTAGCAAGTTTCAGTAACATTGCCAGGTCATGGAAGGTCATGATGAGAAGCAGACCAGCATGGGAAAATCTCTCACATACTTTGTTTATTCATGAATCAGAGAGTCTGGTTCTTAGGAACTATCTTCCACTCTCTATCAAAAGGACCTATCCAGAACAAGGGGTGAAATCATTACAACTGCTAACTCTTTCTGTATACATGTATTTAATGAATGACCTCCTTTCTCTCTTTGTATAAAATATTTTGATTATCATGAAATGATATTGAGAGGAGTCTTATAGAGTCTTAAAACCGATGGCAGTTCACATAAGGAGGTACAAGGCTTGTTCCTTTTGACAATAAGAAACCCTGTTGTATCACATTTGTATATTTAATGCTTTAAAATAAAGTATCATTGTGATGTAAACAAAACCTTGGATTACTTTGCTAGGGAAGCATGCTTTCTGGTAGGAAGGGGACATCGAATACTGCTCCACCCGAGGGTCATTTATTTTACCACACATATGAAAGCCTTGTTTATTTCAAGTGTTTCCTCATCTCTCAACCCCTCTGTCAGTGCCAACTGCATATTTGGGTAACCAGTAGAAGTGGTGGGAGAGATGGCAGCAACAAGAGGCATAGGGGTTGGGGAGGAAGGAAGGACCAGCAGGTGGCAGGGATCCTGAGAAGAACAGGAAGATGGTGCCAGTCCTGGGCAGGGCTGAAGGAGCAAAGAGCTGTTTCGGGTAAAAAAAAAAATGGATCGGAAGGACAGATCCTCATGGATCCACGGGATTTTTATATAGGTTCATTCTCAAAACAATCTGAATTATACGCAACATCTCCACCCATAAACTAGACAGTGGTTTGAGGTTGTTGTTGCTGTGTCGTTACAGTCGTGACCGACTCTTCGTGACCCCATGTCCATGGAGTTTTCTCCACAGGAATACTGGAATGGCTTGCCAGTTCCTACTCCAGTTGCCTACAGCACCCAGTATTCCATCCAAGTACTAGCCACCAGGCCCGACCCTGCTTAGCTTCTGAGATCAGGCAAGAGTGGATGTGCTCAGGATAGTCTCATGTTATAATCCTGTGGATCCATGACGATCTATGCTTGGATCAGTGTTTTTGCACTACTACAAAGCCATCCTTCATTTCTGTCCTTTGGAATAACACATAGGTACAGGGCATTTCCAGAGGGAAATTCCTTATGCTAGTCACCTCAGAGCACTGTGCACACTATTCTATTTTTCTCTGGTTGATGGGTTCTTTGCAGCAGCAGCAGCAGAGGTATATAAAAATAACAAGGGTGGACTGAAGGAAGACAACATCTGAAGCCCTCGTAGGACAAGACAACAAAAAGGGTTTCATCAAGGCTTTGTCTGGGATGGCTCTCAGACACACACACACATGGCAGTTGCAGTTTCCCCTCAGCCGACTTTCAAAATACATCCCCTGATCCCTCTTTCTTTCTTCCTTCTCTTCCTCTCTCACTTTGCTAAGGTGGTTTTATAAGTCAATCAGCCAATTAATGTTATCCAGATGAAGGGTCAGACAGGGACAGCTGATACACTGGTGTTATTGCCTCCTTTCAAAAGCCAGGCAAATACATAAGAAACTAAGGAAGGCTGATCCCCTCCCCAGCATCCTTTGTATGTTTTTTTTGTAAATCTTCTTAGGGATTATCCTCCAGAGCATCTTGCACAGTGGGAAAGATGTTAATGAATGACCTATAAGAAGGTTCATTCACATAATCAGGAATGGAGTCCAGCCTCTTTTTCCACCTTGCTTTGTAATAAACATTTGACCATGAATATTCTAAAGTAATTTCCACAATTTCACAAACTTGATTCAGATTGTCCCTGTTTTCAGAGCTTGGAATCAATTATATTTAAAACTGGTATATAAACTGAAGGTTGCCAACTTTGTTTTTTTGGTAGAGCATTCTCTGTTTCACAACTACAGCACAAGCAGCAATTAAAGACCTACATTTTCCCCACCGCAGAAAGGGGGAAACAGGTGAGGGTATTTCTCTATTCAGCTTCTGCCCAACCTAAATGCTATGTCATAAAGTCATTCAACAGGTGCAGTAGCTTTGACAGAAATTCCACTAACAGTGAAGAAGCCTTCCAAGCAAAGGAAATTAAGAATCCAGTTACTGCTATATTATTTTTTAAAAAAGAAATAAAAGAAGCACCTTATTGGAAAGTGGTCTTTTTGATCCTATTCCAAGCCCTTAAAGATTAGATTCATTTTATGTCTAAGAGTAAAGTACAAGCTTTTTCTCATTTTGAGAATCTCAATTAAACTTCATGACATAGAGTGTTTTTCCCCTGCAAAAAGTCATGACCATGCAAGTAATGTGCTCAGTTGCTCTAATTGAGCAAGGCGTAAAGCAACTAAAGGATGTGACAAGCTCTGTAGTTGGTGCACAGCTGGCATGCATAGAGGGCAGCCTGCAAGGCACCTGGACCTTGGAATAGGTTAGCTCAGTTCTCCCCTCCCAGCCCGCAAGTCTTCCAGGTTTGTACAGTTCACTGGGTAATTAAGTCATGCTCTGAATTCACTAGCTGGAGTTGCATCAGGACTCATCGCCTCACCTCTGTTCATCTGTGTCTGGGTTGCACACATGTGTGAGAGGAAACAACAAGCTAGTCTGCTTGTATTAGGCCCAGCCATTATGATTCTTTGAATGCTTCTGGAAATAAGTCGCAGATTTGCTTACTCCAAGGAGTACAGAACAGCTAGTGGCATCTTCCTACTCCTTCTTGTCCCAGCTATGGGGCTGGTTAGGCTGAGTGGCTAGGAGATGGCCCAGTTTAGTAAGAATGCAATACAGTACTACATTCTAAATCAGTGATGGCGAACCTTTTAGAGACCAAGTACCCAAACTGCAATTCAAAACCCACTATTTTTTTTTTTTTTTTGCAAAGTGTCAACACAGCCATTTAACCTGAATACAAGTGGCTGTGAAGGGGCAATGTTGGGTGCCCACAGAAAGGGCTCCGAGTGCCACCTTTGGCACCCATGCCATAGGTTCACCAACACTGTTCTAAATCAATCAGTGAGTCAGTCAGTCAGTCAAATGAACTCAATAGGATTTCCATCTACAGAATCACACTGCTAGCATGTTTAGAGACAGAGTGGGAATTTGAGGTTATATCTCTTTGGGCTGATTCTAGCGTGAGTTCAAGAAAGTTACTTTTAGACTATACCTCCAAGAATCCCCTAGCCACCATGGCTGCTGGTTAAGGGATCCTAGAGAGTGTTGTCCAAAATGTAATCATTTAAAGCTCTGTTTCTAAACGCGTAGGCCAGACTGGAAGCTCTCAGATATGTTGTACTATTTCTCCCATCCCTTGTAGCTACCAGGGTCACAGACACTGTGCACTATTCACCGAACCTCTGTGGCTCTTAATAATGTTGCTCTTTATCAATGCAAAACTTCTAAATGCATGCAAACACCAGGGTCAACAATTATAAACGTGAACAAAAAATGTTGATATACAGAGTTTACTGCTGTATCTAATAAAGGAGTCAAAATGAATTTACAATCCACAGTTTCTGAGATACTGAAGGGAGAGAAGGGTGTGAAAGAAGGAGGAAAAGATAGCAAAGAAGAAAAGAACACAATCTGCAGCTGAGCTGCAGCAGCACAAAAACTGCAGCAGCCAATAGCAAAAACAGCTCTGTGGCACCTTAAAGATTAAGCAATTTATTGTGGCGTAAGCCCACAGACAATGAATTGTTTAGTCTTTAAGGCATAAGCCCACAGACAGGGGGCGTGGTGGCTCAGCAGACTAGAGTGCTGAAGTAGTCAGCTGCAAAGTCGGCAGCTCAGCGGCTTGAATCCCGGGTGCCACGCAGCGGAGCAAGCTCCCGCTGTTAGCCCCACCTCCTGCCAACCTAGCAGTTCGAAAGCATGTAAATGCAAGTAGATAAATTGGTACCACCGTCAAAAGCAGGAAGGTAAAGAGTATTCCATACAGGCATGCCGGCCACATGGCCATGGAGTTACACAACACCAGCTCTTTGGCTTGAAAATGAAGATGAGCACCACCCCTAGAGTAAGACACAACTACCACCCATGTGGGGGGGGGACCTTTACGTTTACTTTTTAAGCCCACAGACATTTAGTATTCAGGATAGCTCACATTTATGTGCTTCCCCACCCGCTTAAATACATGGAGCTGCATTAGAAAGCACCTGGTAACCACTCCTCAAGGACAAACTTAAACAAGAAAGTAAGTAAAAGACATAACTTTTTTAAAATAAAGCTGGATATGGGGCACTCCTCTACTTCACAGAAATTTCTAAGTCCTCATCCACATATTGTTGTTACAATGGTCCAATCCATCATCATACATCCCAGATGAGTACTTATAGCTTTAGTAAACTTCATGAATACTAATTAACTTTCCTACCAAGGAGTTCCAGCAAGTGACTATCACTTTCTATAATCACATACCGTAGCTTTGTCTATTATTGATTACTTAGCACTGTAAAGAAAATTCCATTGCCAATTACCATAATAAATCATAGCCAACCAGCACTAATGCAGATTACAATTCTAACTAATCTTCATTAGCAGTTCTTAGCATTTAAGTCATGACCTGTAAATCACCACTATAATTTGCTATCAGGGCCAGAATGGCCCAGGTAAATTATATGCCACTTTCCAACATCTCTAACTGGAATTGGTTACTGTTAATTCTTAACAACAAGGACTGCCTTTTGCTGTATCTCATCACACAGACATCACTTCTAGTGGTTTTTGATCCATTACTTGGAAAGCCTCTGGCTCTGACTAAAGGCACCCGTGCTGTAACAGGGAACATCTCCATTATCTAGGCTACATGTATTATAATCAGTATAAATAAATCACTGCTTACCCTTTCTGTACTTGCTCGTCTCAGGGATCCATAGGGTATTTTAAAGAGAAGTTTTCGGCTCCTGCTTGGAGTCACAGCTGCTTGCACCACCATAGTGCAGCACAAAAGTGTGTGTCTATAGGTGTGCTGCAGCACGTGCCTTTCTGTGTATATGTGTATAAGAGGTGTGTGTGTGTGTGTGAAAGAGAGAGAGAGACAGAGACAGAGAGAAAGAGAAGGAATGATCACCCCTGAGAGAGTTCCTCCGGAATGACTTAAGGAGTTTCCCCCTTTGCAAATATCAAATAGCTTTGTGGGTTCTTTTTTTAAAAAAAATACTTTTAGGCCATGAGTCAAGATGTAGCTTGTTTGAAGCAAAGGGAAGGGGGGGGGGAAGAGTCCAGCCTCTTCACAGCATGTTTCAAGAAGTGTAGCTTTAGCTCTGGTTTATGTTTCTCCCAGCATAGACAGCTTTGCCACAGAGGTGGAAAGTAAACATATAGCTTATGGGAAGATTGTCCCAAAAATGTCAGTCTTGCTTCTTGAAGCTACAGATGGTAACCAGGTCAGTCGTCTAATCAAAGCCGCATCAGACTACTTGATACATGCCATCATGTGACTGAAGACCCCTCCTCTGGTTTGCTCAACAGCCGATCACATGTTTTTCTCCCAAACAATATCTGGTGTATCACCATCTGGTGTAGAGATTAATGTTAAATCCTACATCCAGAGTTTACTTCCTTCGAGAAATGAGAAGGCAGAATGGCATACAGAGCAGTGACAGCGGGAACGACGGTAGTGTTAGTGGGAGAATGCAACAATTACATGGAGGAATATACAAAGACAGGGACCAGAGGTGTAGATTCTAGTGCCTTCATGGGTGCCAGTCTGAGTTCCAGTTTGGAAGATGGGCGGTACAAAAATGAAACAAACAAATAAATAATAAATAAATGAGCAGTTCACGAACGTAAAAATAATACAGCTATCAAATAAAACTGTAAGAGAGTTGTGCTGTTGCCCAATGAGTGAACAACAAAAACAATTAGGAGTCCAAAAAGAAGTTTATGGCCAAACGGACAAATATTTTCACCTTGTGAGGTAGGACAAAGTATGAAGGTATCTTTTATTTAAAAAAAAAATCAACAGCAATTGCTACCCACATCATTCCCCTTGTTCTGATTATGTGGGAACCGCTCATGTTCCCCCTCCATTTTTCATTGAGTATTCTGCACAGGAAACTGCCAAATTTTGCACAGCTTAATGCCCCTTTCCATCACTCCTGGAAAGGAAATATACCATTCTGTGCCCCCCCCAAAAAAAATGTAACAATCATACACAGATTTGTGTTTCTGAGTGAATCGTATACATGGGGGGGGGAATCTGTTCTGTGCAGGAATTGTAATTCCCCCACCAAGCTCTGCATTTCTTCTTTTACAAAAAAGTCCAAAACCCCTCTCATAAGACTTGTAAGGCATGCCATGGGATTTCTCATGGGAAAAGACATCTTGTTCAGGGAAATCTCAGTACAAGAAGAAAATACTGATTTCTCCTCCCCTTCCTTTTTTCTTTATGGGAGTAAGAGGCTGAGACATATTCTAATTTTGAAAAATAAACATTCATTCCTGTCTGAAACCTGTTGGATTATGTGCTATTTTTTTCATAAATCTGTTTTATTCCTTTAGTTCATTGTTTTTAATTCCTAAGATAAGATATATGCCCACTTTTGAAGATATATGCCACCTCCTTTCATTGTGGTGTTTCCATTTACTCCAGTAGTGGCCAGAATCCTATTGCTGATTTATGCTAGCAAAAGATAAATTGTGTAAATCCAGGTGGCAGACTGCCACTCCTTAACAAAAAGCCACTTGCATTTTGGAGCCGGAGTGGTGGTAGAAAAATAAATCAAGCTATGATTTGTATGTTATTGTGCACTGAACCTACACACACAGATACATAACAATTATTAAATCATGAAGATGGGCACAACTCTTGGTTTGGAGGTTCATGACACTTCTATGCATGACACCACAGGTGCTGTGCATTCCCTTCCTCACCTCCCTGGGCAATGACCCACTGACCAATTGGAGAGTGGTCCTCTCCTTCTCCTACTCTTTGGCTGTGCTACTAGCCCAGCAGTCCCACTGAGAGGAGGAGGAGGAGGAGTGGAGTGCATGCCAGCTGCTGAGTGGGAGATCCAGCCAGGGATGCAGAGAATGGGAATGTGCAGCACTTGTGGTGCCATGTGTACTACGAACCAGCACGAAAATTCAAACCGAGGTTCACACACATCGGGGTTCATGCCCATCAATAGTAATCAGCTATTTAAGCAACCTCATTTCTTCACAATTCTTAAAGTTGAGGACATCAAGTGGGCTACATTTAGAATATCGAGTCACTGTTCATTAGGTCTATCACATATTCTGACCAACAAAAAAGGGGCCACCTTGGCAGCAAGCTTAATTTCTAATCTTCAAATCATTTCCTGGAAAACAGAGTGGCTCCTGAGAATCCATGTTAGCTATTCTTAGCCAATCAAAATATCTAGCTTAGTAGATATTTTAAGAAATATTCTTTTCTTTTTTTAGGGGGGTGGAATTTAGTCAAACTCAAGAAGTTGAAAAAACCCTATATAACAGCCAAACACAATGTTTCAAACAAAGGGGGTGGGGAGAGAGAGATCTGGCAGGCATAACTGCATAGACATTAAAAGGCAGTACAGGAAAAAGCAGCAGCTTGATGTGGGAAATTCCAAATATTAAAACAATCAGCCTTTGTTCATAATTAGTTCCATATGTGCACTGCAAATTGAGTCCGTATATGCATGTGAGAGGGAAGGAGAAAGGGAGGGAAACCAAAGCCGGAAAAGATGGAAATTGCTTCAGTATGACTGATTCATAGAGAGATTCATTTAAAAGTCTTGGTTTAGGATTACAGTACTTGGTTGGCCTTGAAAATGGAGACAGAGGCTTCCTGATCTTGTGCATCCTTGTGCTTATGTGCACACACACGCACACACACACACACACACACACACACACCACACAAATCATAAGCAACTTTCTATGTCCACTAATAGAACACTAATAATCCTGATGTAACTTGAAAACTGCGAAGGCAATGAAGGAGGAGAAAAAGAAGAAAACCTAAAAACAAGTTAAAGACAAGCTATGGGACAATGTAAACTGACCAGACTGTTTTGCAAGTTGCTACTGATCTGGTTGGTCTCACTAGGTCAGCTGCAGAATGCCAGAGGAAGCGTACATATGTGCCTACATGTAATCCTGTGCCTCTATGCACTAATTACATGCCTTTGGAAGAGGGGTGTGCAACATCCAAGAGTCCCGGGATTGTTTTCTTTGCTCCAGATCTGGCAGCCTTGCATCAAGCCCTGACTTCCCTGCCATCCTATACCCGGAAAAAAATTGTTTGCCTCAAAACAGCCATTTGTACCCCCAAGAGGCCTCCTCAAACATAACACCCCTTTTCCTGTTGCAGTCCTTAAAAGGCATTTTTGCAGAGAGGAAATGGCAACCTGGAGATGCAGCGAACTAAACCTGGGAATTTCTACGTGCAAAAAATGCACCTCCCCCCTTCCACTGAGGTATGCCCCCCTCACTTCCCTTCTATGTTTATGTTAAACTAAATCCCATGGAATGCATATCATCTGTTTTAAGAAAGGGACTGTGGGAGCCAAGTTTGAAAAGCTGAAGGCCCAAGGCTTTGCTACATCGCCCACATATTCATGCTGCCTTCAGTGAAAGCAACTGCTGCCTTTCAGTTTCGGTGGAGAGTAGAGACGGGCATGAAACAATTTTTTTTCATTCCGTCATCCGTTATTTGTTCCGTAACGGAACGACTAATGGAGCCCAGAGTAATTTGGGCACAAACCGAACAGAACCGGAACAAATTAGTTCGGTTATGTTTGGTTCATTCATCCAATCTTCTCCGCCCAGGGTGACGGCCGGGCAGCTGTCACCCGGGGCGGAGAAGATCGGCTGAGCCTCGGCTGCGGTCTCCTCCGCCCTGGGTGACGGCCGGGCAGCTGTCACCCGGAGCGGAGGAGATCGGCTGAACCTCGCAGGGAAGCTGATCCCCCCCTTCTCCCCTCTGTGCTCTCTCCTTCACTTCCCCCCTTCTGGAGCCAGCGCCCAGTAGCCGCTTGGAGCTAGGTTCGAGAGGGGAGAAGATTTAAAAAGCCCGCTCTCTCCTCCGACCTGATGGGGTGGGGGAAGAGCGGACTTTTTAAATCTCCCCCCCCCAGCCCTCCTGGGCACTGCCGGCGCCGTCAAGCTGGCCAGGAGAGTGCTCCCATGGCTGCGGGACTTTTCTCCTAGCCGGCTTGCTGGCGGCTCCGGCAGCGCATGGCTCTGAGAGGGCTCCCCGTGGCCACGGGATCGTTCTCCCAGCAGGCTTGCCACCGGCTTCGGCAGCCCCCGGCCCCGGGAGGGCTCCCCACAGCTGGGGGATGGCTCTCCCAGGAGGCTTGCCACCAGCACCAGCGGCGCCCGACCCCGGGAGGGCTCCCTGCGGCCACGGGAACGCTTTCCCACCTGGTGCCGAAAAATGGCTCCCGAAAAACGGAGTGGGCCCCCGGGACCCGAAAAATGGAAACAACCCGAAGCGGGCCCCAGGGCCCGAATAAGAGCACAAAATGCCATTTTGGCGTTTCGTGCCCATCTGTAGTGGAGAGTTTCTGGTTGCAGGTGGACAATTGGTATGGCAGAGGCAACATTGCCTTTGGCATCCATATTCTTCTTCCTCTTCCTCTTCCTCTCCCTCTTCCTCTTCCTCTTCCCCCATCTCTTCTTCAATGTCCTGGTATTCAAAATGAGCCCAAAAGGTTTTTTTAAAACATTCTCCAGAAATGCGAAATTTGTCTAGCCGGTGTGGATTCCTGGACGAATGCAAACACCACAGGTGACTAAGCCTCTCATGCTACTTTCAATTTCCTGGGGTGGTGGGGTTAGGAAGGAGGGGGAAATGGCTGCTGTTGATCTCCATCCAGAATGAGATCTCAGTTGAGCCCTTCACTTGTTGGCATCTTGGAGAGGGAGAAATTCAAAGGGATGTGACGGATCACTTTTAATTCACCTTCCCTATTAAATTTCAAAAGTAAAGGAGACGACAGACAGTGTAAGACAACTGTAGGCTAATAGGCAGGGAGAAGCCTGTCTCCCGTACTCATTTGCATTGTCCATCACTCGGGCACCCATGTGCAGATCTGCCACTTGCAGTCTATTCATCCAAGTGGCATAGCTAGATTACCCAGAAAAAAACACTGACCCTCTGAGTGCCATTCAGACGAAATCCATGGCCCAGTTAATGCATGAAAGGTACGTCTATGTGCATGTCCTTGCCAAAGACAAGAGTTAAGTAAGTGTGACTGCCACATCAAGTGGTCAGGCTGCCTCTGTTTTGCTTACGCTCCATTTGGATCTGTCACTGCTATCACAGAACCTTTCCTGACTAGGCCTCTCCTGAACTTTCTCTTTCGGTACAGTAATTCATTAGTGTAACTTGAGAAAGATTTGGAATGGGCATGGAGTTTCATATATAAACAGCTGCTTGCAGGAAGTCATTTGTATGAGTTACAGCGACTTTTATTTGTCCTGCAAAACCCATCAACAAAATAGAGTATACTTCAGAGTCATTTACAGACCAATTCGCATTAACAATTTATGTGTATACAGTCTTTATCCCCCCATAGAAATTCACAATAAAACCCTCCAGACATGCAACACTCAAACATTCATCAGTATTAAAAAATAAATAAATAAAAACCCAAAGGAAGCTGTGTGGTCATTATACAACAAAAACGGTAAATGTGACACTTTTATTAGACCACTAAATATCAAACAATTCATGCAAGCTTTCATGGAACAAAAATTCCCACTTCTTTAAGCATACACCAGTAACTTGTGAAAACACACACACACACACACACGCACGCATGCACGCACACACGCACACGCACAGAGGGGTACCTCTACTTACGAGCAACTCTACTTATGAGCAATTCGACTACAGCAACTGTTCTTCGACTGGGAAGATCAGGCAGCGGGCAAGGAGCCCAGTCAAAGAACAGGGAAGGGGATCCCACACCTGACAGAAGTGGCAGTGGCAGCGAGGATCGCTGTGACCCTGCTTCATCCACCAGGTTGGTGGGCGAAGCAGGGACACAGTGATCCAAAGCCAGCCGAAGCCACTCGCAATGGAAGCAGCAGTGGTGGCGAGGATCGCTGTGACCCTGCTTTGCTCAGTAGTTTGGTGGGCAAAGCAGGGATGCAGCGATCCTCGCTCAGGCCAAGCTGCTCACAACGAAACCGGTCCGCGGGAGTGAAGGCGATCACCTACCGTCCACCCGGTGCTTGGGAGCAAAAGGCTGTTTTGTCCCAGCAAGCTGGCTCCTGTTTGGAGGCTTTGCTCCCAAGCGCCAGGTGGGTGCTGGTGGTGGGTGAGCCCCGTCACTTCCACTGGATCTAGGTATAGCTCCTGCTGGGTGCCTGGGGGAAAGAGGAGGCATTAGAGGCAGCGCCCCAACAACAGCTTTTCCCCTGTGGCACTGGGCACCCAGCAGGTGCTGGACTTGGATTGCAAAATGTCACAGCCAAATGTATTTTTTTAAAAAGCAGTGAAAGCAGCGGTGACATCTTGTGATCCAGCTCCCATAGGGTACCGAGCGCCACAGGGGCACCCTTTGGGAGCTAGACGTGGGAGCACTGCATGGTGGTGGGCATGAGAACCTCGCTGGTTTTCTGCTTCTGTGTGCCCACTGCAACTGAAGGTCGGGGAACCCCAAAAGTCATCTGTTGCAGTGGGTGTGCAAAAGGCTTCTGGCTGCTGCAGCCCCAGGACTGAAGTGGTGGTTCTGCTGCTCCAGGACCCAGCTTTTGGGGTTGCTCCACCTTCTGTTGCGATGGGCGCACAGAAGACAGTGGGACTTCCATGCTCACAGCAACACAAGGCCACCAAGGAATGCATTTCCTATGCATTCCTATGGGAAACCACACTTCGAGTTACAGATTTTGGGGGATATGAAGGAACCCCGGGAATGAATTAATTTTGCATCACAAGGTACCGCTGTACAGGGTTTTTTGGGGGGCACATCACTACTTGCAATAATGGCAATATTTGTGCAAGCAGCACGGGCCTGGCAGGATTTTCCTACCCTGGCAGGATTTTCACTCAGCAGAAGCTCAACAGGGTATCAGCTAGTGTATTTATTCAAGCTAAGTATGGTCAGTGTTTAAAAGCCTGGAGAGTCATGGGGGGGTGCTTCACTCACAAACCCCAAAAGAAGAATAGTGGTAAACATCAACATCATTTTAGGAGATGGTGTTTGTAGTCTCTTGTTGGGCTAGAAAACTTTTTATCTGAATTCACCATCTTGAAACATGGGTGCTATTAATATTAGCTAGTGTAAAAAGCAAAAAGCAAAAATAAATTTATTTATTTATTTATTTGATTTATATACCGCAGCCATCTAGCCCAAAGACTACTCTGGGAGGTTTATAAAGTGAAGAATACAAATAATTAAATGCATACGGTAAATGTATACAAATCAAATACAAAGTCCAAAACAACGAAACTAACCGTAATCAATGTTAACTATAATAAAAATTACAACCCTTTGCTCCTTCCAGGCATTGCCCCTGGCCTGCCAGTTGGCTTCTTTACCTCCAAACAGAGTCGATGAGAAGTTTTGCTCCGTGGGGAGGGCGTGGTGCATCGTGGACAGCAGCCTGAACAAGCCTGTCTGCAAGGGGATCATGGAGGGTGTGCTGTGCCACATCATGACCCAGCCTGGCATCACAGAGGCTCACCTGCACCACCACTACCACCTGGGCATCCTACAGCCGGTGGTGCTACTGGAGATCTTACAGGTGCGTGGAGGGCATTTTGGGCTGCCAGGGCAAGGTCACATTGCCGGCACATTGCTGCTCACCTTGCTGGTGCTGGCTACCATCAGAAAGGTGGGGTTAAAAGTTAAATAAATAAACAATCCTAATAGTGGATATAAGAATCCTAGTAGTGGGTATAAGAAGTGGGTAGATTGTGTGAAAATATGCCAAGGGAGGATAACAAAACATTTTCAGAAAGTCTGCATCTGTTTGGAGTTTATATTGGCCACTGTTGCCCTTAATTAGCAACTGAAGGAATTGTGCCCCTTCCTGCATAGTCACTTTGAATGGTAAGAATGTGGATGTAATGAAAGCTATCTACTGTATATACCACATGTGACTGGAATAATTGTTCAGCTTAAATTTTCCCAGGGTGTCGTCACATGATTTTTGTACACAGTTGTTGTTTAGACTTACCTACCTCCCCACAATCCAAAAGCACCCCCTGGGTGATTTGTATCATAATTATGTAAACAACACTTTTGGCAATATGTGACCCTCCAGTTATTTTTAGACTGGAACCCCAGCTAATGGCGAGAGATTATGCACATTATAGTTCAACGACACAGTGACATGTTGTTTTTGTAACTTCATGTCATCAATTCATTTGATTAGTTTATTTAAATAAACTGTCTAATGAAAGTTGGGGTTTGATTATTCTTCAGCATGTGATCAAATACAGATCTGACATGGAGGTGGGGGTAGCATTATTTACCAAAGAATCGCTGTGTGGGGGATTTTTCCTTCTGACATACAAGATTATATCAAAATCGGATAGTTCTGCAAATTTCCTTTAACATCTTAATGTGTATAGCTTCACTTACTCAGACAAATTCACTGAGAGTCACAAGCCATAGTTAAAATTCTCTACAAGTGCCACCAATACGGAAGAACAAATGGCAGTTTAAGTTATTGATGGTGTTATCAAGAAGTCCCCCATCATTCCACAATCTTGTGAAATATTTCTTCTGCAGCCTTAAGCGCATAGTTCTCCTTATGCTGCCAGTGGGAGAATAATGTGGATTTTATCGTTTCCCACAAGCCTCTAAGGGGCAGCCATTAATCAGAGCAGGAAGTTGTCTGACATGGCTGCCTTTGAGACATGGTGCTCTGACATTGCCAGGAGAACAGGGAAAGCAACCTTTGGCCTAGAGATTGCACATAAACAAAAAGGTTTCTGTGGCAAGGGTGCCAGCATCTCACAGCCTGCTCTGTCTGTGCTTTGGGCTGCAGGAATTTAATGTTCCTCTGACACCTGCATTATGTCAGTCTTCTACTCTATTTCTGTATACTTTTGTTTACAACAATATCCTAAATACGTCAGAACAAAATGAGGAGGATCCTACCCTTTATTTATTTATTTTGCACTATCTACATGTAAACCTTTATCTAATTATGTTAACCACCATGAGCAGTCAGTGAAAAGCAAAACATATACAGTATCTAATAGATAAGTGTACACTACTTTTGCCTTACAATTTGTATATTTTGTTTAGTCACTTAAATTGAACCCCATTATTAGCACTCTGAAACAATTTTACATGGTCCCTTAACATGTCAAAAATCTTGACACATGCATTATCACATGAGCTTTACATCTCTCTTGCAAGAGAGGGCACAGTTATCATCCATATACTGTAGAAGTGCTGTCATGGAAGAAGATGTGAAGAGAAGCAGATGTTATATTTGAATTATTTTTGGTAAAGTGAGGTTTGTTTTGGGAATTTCATTTTTCCTTTAGATAACAGAGCACAACGTTTAAAAAAAAAATCCAACAGAAACAGAAGCATGGGAGAAATCGACCTTAGTTATCAGTACTCATTTTAAGTACAAATCTAGCCCTTCTTGCACCGAAAGTTCACTCTAAAAGCATATTTAAGAAGAAAAAAGTAAGCCCACTCATGGTTATCGTCTGTAGTTCTAGTGAGAAGGGTAAAAGGGTAAAAACAAAATCTGTAGCATGCAGGGAACCTGCATGGCTGCTTCATTAATGGAGGTCAAAGGGGAAAAAGCAATGAACAAAACAGAACAATCCCAAATAAACAACAAAAAGGGGCTGATTCCACTGTTAGAGGTGAGAAAAATAAGACAGCCTGACGCGTGAGTGTGGGGGGTTCGAGTCTCGCCCCTATGACCTTTTTCTCTGAATGCAATAAAAGATATGGCGTTTGAAAGAAACTCAATGGTTTATTGTCCTTTTTTTTCTTAGAATCTTCTAAAAGTTCAACAGGGTTCAAACTAGAAACCATGGCTCCAACCTGATGGAGAAAAGGGTTGTGGGGGTTCTGTAAAGCCAAATCCCCAAACAGGGTGTCGTCCCCTTGATTCAAAACAGAAACAAAGTCTGACCAAACCACTGTCTCTGCCTCAGGGAATGCCTTTTCCAGAGGGACAGGTTCTCCTTCATTCATGGACCTACTCCATGGACCGAATTCGGGCGACTCCTCCCACATCCTCG
Organism: Phrynocephalus versicolor; assembly: GCA_023846285.1. NCBI lineage: Eukaryota > Metazoa > Chordata > Lepidosauria > Squamata > Agamidae > Phrynocephalus > Phrynocephalus versicolor. The sequence continues at coordinate 5,798,832 of JAHTLZ010003305.1, forward strand.
TCCACATAGAGGTACCCGCTCTTCCACTGCAGAGGGTTTCAAGGCTCTTCCCAAAGGGGCCAGCCCTCGAGCTCGAAGTCTTTTGCCCCTGACCTGAGCCGCGGCCTCTCTCTCGAGATGTTTGGTCACCTCCCTTTCTACTTGGGCTCGGGCTTCCTTTTCCCTTTGGATTTGCAGACGTATCTCCTTATGTTTCCTGTTGCACTCCTGGGCTTCCCTTTCAACCCCAGTACGAACAGCCAAGACGGTGTTGCCTCCTCTGATAACTCTCAGCCTCCTTATCGGGCATCATCATTTTCTCCCATGAGCCCGTGTCTGGATTCTCCATCCAGACCCACTGCCAGCCTGGAGGAAGAATCCGCAGGCGGTCCCTTTTAAACCCAGTCTGCCCTACCGTTGGTGTTTTTTTTAAATTTTCCCACCTCCTTCTTTTCCCGCACGTTTAGCCTGGCCAATCGGGGAAACACCCCCTCCACCTGCCCTTCACATGCTTCCGTTTTGCTTACGACCCCTCCCTCCTTGGAACAGGGGTTTGTTGACTTTCCTTTTGTTGAAGCTGGAGCAGAGGGCTCCTGGTGCAGCTGCTCCACACTGAGATAAAGTAACAATTCCACCTCCCAGTAAATAATACCCATGGCCACTGCAGCTGTTTTGGTGCCTGGTAATAAGACCAAAAACTGACCGGAACTACTAATGTGGAACTCTTTTTTTGTTATATTTGTTGATGCAGATTTAACACAGATGCATGCTTCTGGAGATATCTCATGGTAGCCGTATCCTCCGAATTGGTGCAGAATTCCTTGTCAGTGCAAATTTCATGCTTCACATGCAAAATAATGTTGGGGTGAGGAAGAATCCGATATCAGTTTTTGATGTTTAAACATTGATTTCCTCCAGGGACTGCATATCATGGCACAGTAACAAATACGAGTGCTATTATTATTAAATGAACAGGTAACAACTTATTGCCTTTTCATAACATCCCATATTTACTGCATAAGCTGACTGCCTCGCTTTGCCTACTGGGAGGGCTGGCTGTAACTCAGAGTTGTTTTCACTGACATCTCTGTGGTTTCAGGGCTTTCCCAGTTCTGTCTGAAGATGATAGAGATTGCAACTTGGAGGTCAGCCTTGAAACAACCGAGATGACAGCTCAGGCCCTAGCTTCCATTCCAGGAACTGGCTGCTGCCTCTGTGCATGCACACAGCTATCAGCTGGGCAGCCAGCACACTGCTTAGAGGCAGTGCCCACCTCTAGGAAACTGGGCTGAAGCAAGCCCTTTCCAGGCATGAACCAAAAAAATAAACCCAGCACCAGGGAGTTGAGTCATGGCAACTGGAGCTTTTTTGTGTGAGAGTAAAACGTTTTGCTACTCATCCAAGTAGCTTCTTCAGTCTGAGAAATGTTGGTGGGAGGCTTCCAGTTTATAGTTTTGTACAGTTAAACATTTCAATCCCACAAGAAAAGAAGCCCAGTTACCATGACTCAACTCCCAGATAACCTCACCTGGATGACTGAGAATCACCACAGATGAACCCCGAACCAAAACATTGGTTTTCTGGTTCATGCTAATTTCTAATATGTATACGCAGAGAGCTATATAGATATGCACACAGTATATAATTGTAATTACACACACACACACGAGAAGCAAATACAAGACTAGAGTGGTGATACTTTTAGGCTACTAATAAAATAACAAAACAGTTGCTAATATTTTGAGGGTGATACCCTCTTTTTCAAAGCTGTACCAAAATTTCAAGTGTGGCAAAAGATGGATTTGCCAGGAGTTAGTTCTTAGATGTAGAGTTCTTGGAAAGATGAAAAAAAAATGCCAAGCAGTCTCTTAGTTAAGGCAGGAAGCTGAGATGGTGTAAAGCTGCTTCTAAGTTATGGGTTGTGCTATTGCCCCAGTAATTCAAACAGAGTGACTTAGGTCACGTGCATGAGGTATCACCTGTGAAATGTTAGCATTTTTTTTATTTTACTAGTCACCTAAAGGTATCATCTAGTCTAGTCTTGCATTTGATTTTTCTGATGGCTACATGGATCCCCAACTTGTTTTGCTTCAACACGAGGAGCAGAAGCCAGAAAAATATACAATTTAGAAGAGCTCTGCTTCAGGATGGAGAAGTGACTAATGATACCAGTGAGATAGCCAAAAGGGTGCAAGCTATATAGACACTTCCTAGCATCAGTTATAGATATGTATACATTGTCACTGTCAGCCATTACCACTGTGAATAATTGTGTTATTATCTGGTTGTTGCTGGTATTAGTAGAGTGACTGTCCATGCTGGCTGAGAAATTCTGGAAACTATATTCCACAAATAATTAATGTCACTAGGCTCTTCTAATTGGGGATTTTACACTGCTACTTCTCTACTTCATGGGTGCAGACAATCAATACCAGACAATGAACATTGTATTTACAGAGAGAGAATCTGCATAAGAAGGTTACAAGAAACTTCCTAGAAAGCAAACACCACCAAGAAGAACCTGGTGCACCTCATTAATGCTTTAATTGCCTAAACAGCCTTGAAGTCTCACTGGTCATTGGTGTTCAGAAAAATGACATCAGTCTTAATGAAACCTGAGATAATGTAAGGCTTTCTCAAAATGTAAAGTGATCCATTAACCTATATGGGATGCAATAGATTGCTCAGTTTGGCAGAAGTGCCGGGACACGCTAATGGAACTAAAGGGAGCGGGCTGTCACTTTGTACAGTCACAAATCATACATAATGGAGGAGACTAACTGCTACCCTTGGCTCCTATAAAAACTCAGAGAACTTTCACTTGCCTCTAACAGTGGTTTGAGTGATACAAGCAGAGCAAAACTAATGGCAGTGCCACAGCCTGTCTGCTGTTTAAAATGCTTAAATCTAAGTGTAGAGCATTTGTTCTCCAGTCCAAGGACTCTGGGGTCAGTAGCCGAGGCTTCAGCTGTTAGACTAAATACAGTAGCCAGAAGCAGGGGCGGCGCTAGGGTTTTTTGCGCCCTGGGCGAGGGGCGGGGTGGCGGGTGGCAGGGGGCAGGGCAGGGCAGCAGGGGGCGGCGGATGATGGGGATGACAACAGGCAGGGCAGCAGGGGGCAGACGGCGACGGGCACAGGGGTGGGCGGCGATGGGCGTGGGGGGCGGACGGCGGTGGCCAGCGGCGGGGGGACAGGGAGCAGCAGGCTGGCCAGCGCCCCCTCTCCATTTTGGCACCCTAGGCAACTGCCTAGTTCGCCTTAATGGATGCGCCAGCCCTGGCCAGAAGGTATTGACCAGGAAATCCAAAAAGCTAGAAGCTTAGCCTTTATACTGGATACTTGGACAATTCCTATGGCTCCAGCAGATGCCTGGGGCTCACTGCTGGAACTAAGTTATGACTACCAAAATGAGCACTATTGTTACTGTTTCAGACGTTTCAGAATATTTATTTACAGTCCTTAGACCAGTTACACATAAATATAAAACCATGGATTAAAATACAATTAAAACATGTTAGCATGCATAGAGCTGGATGGCATTTAACTTCTGTAGTCGAAGTATCATCACACAGAATCTGGCCACTTGACAGGAGATCTTCGCGGTCTACATCTGAAAGGAGGAACTCAAGTCTTTTTCCCTCTGAGGGTCCAGGGATTCTTTCCATTAATGGGATAAGAATCTCTTTGCGTGCTGCTTCATACAATGGGCAGGTGAAGAACATGTGCTCAATGGTCTCAATCTCCCTCAGAGGGCAGGAACAGAGCCTTTCAGCAAAAGGGGTATTTTTATACTTCCTTTCCAATACAGCAGAGGGGAGGGCCAAACACCTTGCCAGCGTAAAGGCTCTTCTAGATCCTTTAGCTTCCAGAGCTGTTAAATATTTGGCTGGTTCCATAAGGTTTTTAACGAAACTCCTAACAGCCATATTTTGAATACTAGTGAGGTCTGTTTGGTACTCAATATCATATATTATTTGCTTGACTATTTGTTTTGCTTTCTCTATTCCTGAGGATAAAAGTGCCTGGGGGGAGAGGCCAATTTTCATTAGATAGCCCTGTACAGATTTGACCCACTTACATTGATAATTGTCAGTAAATATCAGGGGAAGTAGGCCTTTTGGGTTTAGGTGTCCTTTTAACCACACATATATAGATTGAATGCTGAGCCAGGCTTCTACTTTTAGGCATCCTGTCTCTAGCCTTATCCTTGCATTTGACACACATCTTGGGACCTGAAGTATAGTTCTTAGAAATTTAGATGGGACTATTTCTTGTGATGCAAAGTGGGAGCTAGGAGGCCCAAGTAATGAACCATACAAAAGTTGGGCTAGAGTCTTTGCTTTATAAAGTTTGAGGGCTGCTGGTACAAAGGACCCTCCTTGGGACAGATGAAATTTTATAATGCTATTTGCAGATTTCCCCCCCTGATCTGCCACATATTTACTATGTTGGTGGCGGCGGCGGCAGCGGACGGCGGGTGGACGGCGACGGGCAGGTGGATGGATGGCGGTGGCCGGCAGCCCCTGTCCATTTTGGCACCCTAGGCAACTGCCTAGTTCGCCTTAATGGACGCGCCGGCCCTGAGTATGGGAGTGATGCGGTCATATTTGATCACACCAACCACCAGCCTAGCTGCTGCATTCTGCACCTGCTGCAGTCCACAGACCAGATTCAAGGGTAACCCCATGTGGAGTAAATCTGGGAAATAAGCAATGCATACAAACTGCTCCCAAGAAAAGGGCAAATCTTGGGTGATGAGTCAAAGCTGATAGAAGGCTGATTTGGACACAGTTGTTATCTGAGAGACCCAGGAGAGAGCTGGGTTCAGTACCACACCCAGATTCCTCACTCTCTCGGCCAGCTGGAGGAAGATCCCATCCAAACTGGGGAAAGGGCCACCATAACTCTCCGAGGTACCTCCTAAGAACAGAACATTGGTCTTATCAGGGTTAAACCTAAGCCTATTCATCCTTATTCATTTTATAACAGTGGCCAGGCAGCGTTCTAGGATCTGGACAGCCTCCAGTGCAGAGGTAGTAAAGGAGAGATAGAGCTCCATGTCGCCAGCATACTGATGGCAGCAGACCCCAAATCTCTGGATGACCTCCCCTAGCAGCTTCAAATAGATGTTAAATAGCATAGAGGAGATAGTTGAACCCTGAGGCACCCCACAATTGAGGGTCCATGGAGCTGATGCCTCATCTTCCAGCTTCACTCTCTGAGCACAGCCCTCCAAGAAAGACCGGAACCAGCCCAAGGCTCGACCTTCAATTCCTGCCTCAGAGAGCCTGCTCAGAAGGATACCATAGTATCAAAAGCCACTGGAAGACCAAGGAGGACCAACAGGGAAGAGCATCCACTGTCAGCCTCTCTCAAAAGGTCATCTTGCAGGGCAACCAACATTGTCTCAGTTCCATGATGCACCCTGAACCCAGGAGGTTTCCATCTTCCCGGAACACCTAGAGCTGTTCTGCAGCAACTCTTTCAATTACCTTGCCCATATATGGGATATTAGCTACTGGACGATAATGTGATAAATCATCCAGTATGATATTAAGTTTCTTGGGAATAGACTTGATAAGCATCTCCTTCAAACAGGATGGCAAACTACCATCTCTAAAGGAGGCGTTAACAATTGCCCTAGCCCATTCTACCATACTCCCTCTGGCAGTCCTTATTAGCCAAGAAGGGCAACGGTTTAACGGAGCAGCTGCAGGTTTACAACACATCAGGGCCCTGGAGATGTCTTCAGTTGTGACCATATCTAAGTGAACCAACTGAGGAGACCGAAGGGGTGCAGCAGAGAGGATTAAGACCACTGCAACTGGAGTACAGATCAGAGTGGATGGCCTCTATTTTAAATCTAAAATGGGTTGCAAACAACTCACTAAAGAAATCACTGGGAGGAGGCCTATGTTGACTAGAGTTGGTGCTTCTATTTTTAATCTCTGAAAGCCCGACAAGTCAGCAAATGTTCTTTTCCTGCATTTAAGTAATTTATTTACTCCCCCCAAGTTTGGATCTTTAGCCCTTTTATGATTCTTTGGCCATAATCTGACCACCACTGCTAGATTCTCTATTCAACAAGTACTACTGATGACAGGTAGGCGATGAAAGCCAATTATGCTGGGCCCTGGCTCATGCTTCCACCTTTTATCTCATTTCACAGAAGCTGCAGGATCTGACAAAGCCTCTGAGTATCCTTTTGGAAGAGAGGTAAAGGAAGTGTCAGTATGGCAACAGCTGCTTCAGAGATAGTGTGATGCCAACGGTATAACAAGAACATTATGTCCTTAGAGGGAGCAGGTGATAATGTGAGAGTGGTGCATGTTTGCCACTCTACAAAAACAGGAGCAAGAGACTGATCATACAGAAGATTTTAGGGAGAGAAGCGTTATACCTATCAGGGGACAACTTCAGAAGTGGAGTACGTCTAATTCTAGAAGTTGAGGCAACTTGCCATGGGGATGGGTTTCTTCTTGAAATGCAATGGCATTGGTGCCACTTAATGTGTTCAGTTTCAGTGTTTTGCTCTGACATGATTGAACAAGCATAGGAAGCCATGTCACACACATAGCCTTGGCCATATATGTGATGTCACATACATAATTGCATTCCAAGCATACTCCCCCAGATGACCTGAACTAATGGAATCTGAAGACTCCTGTTATGGCCATAATCAAAGCAAGCAGCGGGTAAGGCCAGAGCTAGAGCAAGGCAAGGGCACTCTTTTTCTTCATCTCTCTAACCCAGACATGTCCAAACTTCGCCCCTCCAGATGTTTTGGACCACAGCTTCCACAGTCCTTTGTCATTGGCAGTCTAAGCTTAGAATTATGGGAGTTGTGGTCCAAAACATTAGGAGGGCCAAAGTTTGGACATGCCTGCTCTAACCCCTTCCCCTGCTCTTCCCACTTCTAAAATGTGCACTTAACTCAGATTTACACGGATGTGGTTTGATCATAATTTGCTCTATGCATACCCATCTATACGATTTATGTGCCTGCAGGTAAGACAAAATGAAAAGGTATAACCAGCGGTAGCTTCACCCAACCCTGTGCCTTCCTATAGGGCTGGTGGGATCTTAAGACCTCAGAAATCTATTCTGTGATTATTTGCAAGCGTATCTCCCAGCCTGGAACAAAGGAGGCTACAGGAGCACGAAGGAGCTTTGCCATGACAATGCATCATCTCATTTTTAAAGCAATAACATTGACACAAATAAAGATGTATTGGAAGGCAGGTTTCAGGGGCTCATTCCCTAGTGGGCTTTTGATACCTGAGATAATACCCATCATCCGCTTATTCCAGTTGAACAGCCAGATGTTGATTTGAATATTAGGTTTCGTGTTGATGGTAAAATGCTTAGCAGTCTTCTAATTTCCATAAGTGAACATACATTTTGAATTCCCTTGTTACTTCATACCAAGTTTTATGTTCAGTTTTTTAAAAAAATGTATGGATACTAACATAAGGGTAAATGTGATTTGGGATTTCTTTAAGTATCTCTTCATAAAAGAGAAACAAAGAATGATTAGAAGCAGTAGCAGACAATAAAATGTCCAAGGTATTATGCTGCACTGGCATGGTTGTTCCTTGTGGCATAACAATAGAATATACTATAGACTACTAGAAGTAGCCAAAGGTTTATTGTTAGCAAAATAAGCACTGGAAATGGATGAGAAATATGTATATTTTGTTGGCAAAGCTGAAACAGTCAGTGTGATCATGGTTCAGGGTATGGGTGTGTCCAAGACTAAGTTACTGAGAGCAAGTTCTGCCATTTTGGTCGAACCATGCTACGGGACTGAGCCAAGCTGCAAGTAGCACAGCTTAATTTAAAACCTTAAGCATGCAATAACTTGCAGTGGTACAATTGTCTATGCAGAATTTTTTCAGCACAGACATATCGTGCCTAGTTCAAAAACAAGGTACACTCCCATTGGTCTGACTGAACTCAGCAGTGATTTTTAAAAGACCTTTAAAATGACACAAATAGCTCCATAACATTCTGTCAGTTTGGTTGTTCCTTTTTGTTTTAAAAAAAAAAAAAGGATTACTGTACGCCAATATATCAAACTGAATATTTCCCTTTAAGTCAGAAAGTAGTATTAGCATTAGTAGAAAAATATACAGAAATACTGTCTTTTCCAAGGCAGTAACTACAGATACATCAAGATTGAGCATTTGTTTCTCCCCACTTTGTGATGGCTGGTGCATATCTTATTGTGATTTTTTTGTTCACACCTCTTCTTAAACCTCCATAATTCTTCTATTTTAAGGAATTAGCCCCTCTTTAAGAAATGGATAAAAATATTTCAAGAAACCTTTCAGAAACCCTTGGAATACCTCTAAATCAATCAACCAATCAATCAATCAACCAATCTATCAATCTATCTATCTATCTATCTATCTATCTATCTATCTATCTATCTATC
>JAHTLZ010003305.1:5809537-5843211 GCA_023846285.1 Phrynocephalus versicolor
CAACTCTTTCCAGAATGAATGTAAAACATATTCTGACGCTCACTCCCGCCTCTCTTATTTTGCATCTCCCTCCAGAAGATCACCAGCTCACCTACTTTAAAAAAGCACACACCACTATTCCTTCATACAATCAACCTCCCTGACATGAAATTTGTCAAGGAAAACACACAAACAAACTTTTGCTTTCTAAATGACCATAGTTTAACAGAAATTCGGGGTTTACTTACAAAGACATCCATTATCAGATGTTCCAGAGTGGCTTCAAGATCTTCTAGTTTGGCAGCTAAAGTCATTGTGAAGGCAAATGCTAGTCTAGATCCAGGAATCCAGAAGTGTAAAATGTCCCAATCCAAAATGGTTAATATTAGTGCAATTCTGTAAACTGCGTGTAGTCTCTTTGACAAACTTGCAAAAATAATAATAATACAAGGCTTTTTCACCTCATTTGGCTAAAGCCTCTAAATCATCTGTTGTTGAATGAGGGACCACTCTTACTTCATCTAGAAGGGAAGCCATCAAGTGAAGACAGAAGTTGTTGTTTTCTTCTCCCACAACAACTTCAGTCAGAAGAACTGCAGTATAACTGGGGGAAGCCCCAAGAGAGAGAAAGAGGAAACGAGAGAAAGTGTTTGTGAAGGAGATTCACATCCACACAGGGGCATTAGGAACAGGATGCAGAATGAAGTTATCTTACACTGTGACAGATATTTATAGGAGTACATGATTCCCCCACCCCACTCTAGTCTATTTCTCTCTTCATTTCTGACCTTTCAACAAATGGCTCAACACACTAGAGTCTATTGTAAAACAGGGGCAGCAAGTCCCACAGAAGTTGGCTGTGACCAACACCAAGCCAATTCACACAGTTATCCCATCAATAGCTCTTTGTCAGGAGCCTATCAGACGCTGCACTGTCCGTTGTTGACAGAAGACAGCACAGACGTGTAAGGAACAAGGGGCTCAAGTTTTCCTCACAGATTAATTTTTTCCTAAGGATTTAATACCTTCTTCTTTGCCTACTTGGGACAAATGAAGCATTAAAATATATATATCACAGCCAGCCTCATGGTGAATAGACTCCTCCCCTATGTAACATCTAGTAGAACACACTCAGTTCCCTGTATCATTACAATGCCTAGGCCGTAGTGCCCAGTTATCAAATGTACTGTGTGTTTATTTTTGTTATTTGTCAACAAGTCAGAATTGACTTAGAGCGACCCTCACAGAGCTTTCAAGATAAGAGAGCTATTTAAGAAATTATTTTACCAGTTCCACTCCTCAACTGAGTTTCTGTGGCTAGGTAAGGGCCTAAGCCCATCCCCCCTGAGTCCTTGTCTGTCATTCTAGCCACTACACCACACTTGGTATCTTCTTTGTATGTAAGTCTGTGTAAATAAATATGGTGGTGAAGCCTCAAAGGTCTAATCTACCGAGCTATACTTCATAGAGGAGCCCTCCTAACAATGGCTGACAGGAGCTGGAAGACCTATGTTCTCTGAGACATACAGGGCAGGATCCTGTGGGTGTAAAGTTATGCCACACAAACCAGATCCAGCGCCAGAGTTAAATTTAAATTAACTGAAAGCTTCACATCCCCCCCCCCCATTTGCAGATTCTGACCCTCCCTATGGTTCTTCTTGGGATGCATAATTAAATTGTAAACTGCCCAGAGAGTGCTTGCAGTGCTGTGGGGTGGTATATAAGCACATACACATGTATGCACACATGCACAGTCTCACATACCTCACTACAATGCTGAAAAGCAATTTGGTGTATTAAAGCCAAAGCAAAGTGTTCTGCTTGTATACCGCCCCATACCACTTCAAGTAGTCTCTGGGCAGTTTACAGTTTAATTACTGTATGCAGGCTACACATTGCCACCCCGAAGCAAGCTGGGTACTCATTCTACCGACCTCGGAAGGATGGAAGGATGAGTCAACCTTGAGCCTGGTTCCTGGGATTGAACCCCTGTCCGTAAGCACAGTTTAAGCTGCAGTACAGGCGTTTAACCACTGCGCCACAAGGCTCCTTGTTGCATTACATGTTGCATTCCTGCTACCTTTTAATTACTTTCCATTGTGGTGTTTTTTTAAAAGAAAACCTTAAGGATTAATAAAATGACATAAAATTTTGAAAATTCTTGTCAAAATGACATTAAAATGCCTTGCAATACACATCAAATTTTCTTGTTACACCAATAAAGTACCTTAAGTCCTCATTATAATGCTGGTAAAATGTAACCATTAGGACTCCATTATGAAGAAATAAATAACTCCTAATTGTGAGCCATACACAAGACAATTTTTACAAGAATTTCAGTGAAATGTATTTGTCAAATTTCTGCCTGCATATAGGCATGGCGCAGCTCTAAAATAACCTGTCTTCAAAGCTTGAAAAGGTCCACTGCTAGATGTAATAGATGACATATTTCTACTCACTCCATGTTTTAATTCAGTTAAAGATGGCTTTGTACCTCCATATGTTCTTAATATATAGTCTAAGCTTAAAGAATTCACTTCTTGTTTTAGAATATACTTTGTAATGATGTGTGAGTTTTAAAACTATCGCCCTATCTTATTTCTTCAGATAAAGAAGAGTGATAGTGTAGTAGCATAAACAAATGAATTGGAACAAAGACTGGTCAAATAAAATTTCTGTCTGATTTATAACGGCAGGTGATCCTAGCAGTAGATGCAGCTCAGTGGGAGATAAAGCTGTAAATTGTGCCTACATGTTCCCGATTATAGTTGGTGTAGCCTTTTCAACCATCTACTATAGTTGGCAGGCAAGGAGCGATGGGTTCTTTTACTAGACAATTGTATGGCAGCCCATTTAGTGTGTCCTGTGATAGATTACTTCAACAATCATGATGAAGGCAGCACAATATGTTTCTCTGGCAGACACATCCTCATAGATGTAGCTCCTTCTGCAAGATAATAGATTAGGTTATTTAGGTGCATTATTGCTCCTAGGATTGCCAACTTTATTCAAAAACCTATACCAGTTTGGTGGAAGAGGAGGACACCATTAGAGAGAAGATATTACTTCGTCAGCCAGGAGTAGAGCCTACCACTGCAGATACCAACGAGTGATGGGTAAGTGCCTGGTAGTGAGTAGGAGGTATGGGCAGACTCGGCTGCAGTGGAGTCTGGATCCTGAGACATAGTTCTGGTTATATAATATGACATCTTGTTGTTTTTGTCAGATTGGTAAAAAAAATATTGAGTAAAGGAAAAAAACCAATAAAAAACTAGCAGGTTTGTAATTCTGAGGTGTATGACTCTTTACAATGGACGTTGCACACATCTGTAAACACAGAAAGCAGCTGCCTCGGGGGGAATTAGCACATCTCATCTGGTACATCATCTCATTCAGACTGAAGCAAAGTAAGATTAGATGAGGATTTCGGCCCAGGAAGCACTGATAAACAGTTGAAGGAATGAGTCTGTGTAACAAACTATTATATACTGTGTTATATATGATACTGAGAGGTCCATGTAGCAATGGGTGCACAAGGGACTGGGGTCAGTGCATTCACAAAATTACCCCCTTTCTACTAACCATGTTGCCAACCAGAACGGAGCCTCTAAATCTATTTGCTCCTTGATGTCAATTTAGGGTTTCAGTATGGTCAGTTCTGGAAGCTGAAAAGGCAAGATTTGGGATGGGGAGGTTCTAAATAAAAGCACCCCCTCCCAGTAGATTACAATCTAATAGCATCGCATGAATGGACCCAGATAGCTTTTAATAGCTGGTGGCTATTAAATAAATATATTTTAATAAATATGAAAATTCTCATAAGCATCCAGCCAGTGTGGGTAATGGATCCTTTTGAGAGGGGGCTTGGCAGGCTGAACTTAATTTGTTAGCAAGACACAAATGATTATTTCTCAGCAGCTGTAATGGGATCCTGTTATGTGAGTCAGAGAGACCTTATGCTGATACTGTTTGCTTCCACACTTCCCTATTCTCCATTTGAATTTTATTTATTTATTCATTTACATGTTTCCATCTGGAAGGGGGAGATGTAAATGCAAACAAATATTGCATAAGCACTCTAATACAGAAACACTGACATGGCTCAGACATTGCCTTCCATTCAATGGTAAGAAGATACCCTTTCTTCATTAATGTACTGTATAGTTCTCACGTGATTTAACAAAAGAGAGTTAGATGTAGGGTCAAAGTTATTTTTGTTAGGCTTCGGAAACACTACTTGTAATATGTTATATATCTGCCCCCCTGCAAATGGATTTTAATGTTTGTCTAGAGAAACTGAACTAAGCCATTAAATTGTAATAACACATTGTTACATTTTTCACAAGTTCTTCCCTGTAAGATTAATGCACAATGGAGAGAGGCTTAATACAATACAGTCTATTCTCTGTTAGGTCTATTGACAGAATGGCATGATGCACTGTCCAAGGAGGCATTCATACCACCCCACCTTCATTATCAGTCTCATGACTGCATAAAAAACTCTTTGGCTAACCAATCTCATTTCAGGAACTGATACTCTTATTTGGCAAAATCAGTCAGATAGACAGGGCCCTCTTTCCTCCTTTTTTCTATTCATAATGAATTAATTTCAAGGTTTCAGAAACCAGTTGTACTTCCCTAGACTGTAGTTAGAGGATCAGATATTTGCATTCTGGTCTGCATCAAATAACACTTATACACATACACAACTAGAGTATCAAGGAAACAGCTGGGCATAGGTATCCTTTCCTGCTTCAGATGTGCAAGGAGTGTTCAAAGAAGTGTTTAAATATTCAATTTGCCACTTGAAATATTATGGGATACATCCAATAAAGCAATGCACAAAGGCTGTTTATTTTCATTCTGATAAATATTTTGCTGTCAGGTCACTCACTGTGACTAATCAGGTACAGTATGGGAAATCTTTGCCCCTCCTCCAACAGAGCAGCACCTACCAATTTTGGCACCAGGGGCTTTACTGCCCTATTTAAACTTTGGTTGCATTTATCAGTATATCAGGGGTGATGATAGCGGAATGGCGAGGAATGCCTGGGTCACATCATTTCTGTTCTGACATATTTTGGTAGGTTCATGTAGTCAAATATTCATGGCATTTACAGCTGAACTTCAGAGCTGTGGCAGCAAGAAAGAAAATGCTAAGCTTGAACGTTGACATGTTTGCCAATACTTTGCGTTCAAGCATGGGTCATTGACTTTGGTCACACACAATAAACTGCTTCTGTCAATATTCAGTTCCATCCCATACACAAGAACATACTGTATAATCAGGGCTCTTCTTACATAAAACATGCTTGGTCTCCAGGGCAGGTGCTGCTTTAGAATACAATTGTAGCTGTCACCATCAAGTAGACATTTTACATTATAAATAAAAAGCCTTCTAGAAAGACTCATATGTCATAAGCCTTCTCCAGGTTGATGAGTTATTGTCTTTCACTTGATTTGGATACTGCTGAAGTACTGCAGAGCATGTCACCAGTCTTCACTACATTCTCTTTTATTCTCTGAGAGATCTGCTGTGAAACAGCAGGAGGAGGCTTTACATCTCAATATGTTGACAATGTTTATTTGTGAGATCACGACTCGCGACATCTCTCAGATGTTCAAGAGGAAATCACTTGCCATCTATTCTATTATTTAGATAGATGGCAATCCTCCTCAGCTACCTCCACCTCCTCTCACAGAATCAAACCACATCCTTGTACCACATCCTCATTCATACTCACATCTGGGAGATACAGTGCAGCTGCTTTTCTCTAATATGTTGGTCTTCATCTCCAGATGATCAAGTAGAATCTGGAGGTTTGGAATTTAAATATGAATCATGAACCTGAAGGGCCATAATCTTAATCTTAAATCCATGTCTTTCATGCCAGGTGCACATGCCCCCAGCTGTTCCCAGACCTCCCGTGTTGCTCTCTTCCATATCTGAATACATCACTGGAGATGGAATATGTTCATCAGCAACAGTATGTATTAAACTTGACTAAAACAGGAGAATTATGAATCAGAAAACAAAAAACTTTTGTTTTAAACTTGAACCACATAGTTTTTTTGACTGGCCTTCTTACCTACTGCGTCGTCAAACCATCCTGTGTTCCTCCATCACCTGAACGCGCCACTTGAGATATGCTAAGGAAGGGGTGTCACAGCAGAGATAGTCTATATTTATACTTGATTGTTTGAAGTGGGGAGCTATCCATCCTTCCCTCTATTTCTCATAGAGGCAAAGGCTGGTGGGTTGATAGGCGGTCTCCCAGGGACTGTGTGAGGCTGACGGGTTTCATGTGGAGCCTCTCCTCACTCTTTCTTCTTCTTTCACCTCTATTTCTTATCCCAAAGGGAAGGTTTATGGTGTTATCTGGACCAGCACAGCCTTTCAGCCTCCACCCTGGGAACTCTTAATGGGACCAGCTCCAGAGTCCTCATGTTCTACACACGCCCCAGTCATGTAGAAGATCTGTCACCTTCAAGACTCTCACTTCGGCTTGGCAGGGCTGGCACGTCCATTAAGGCGAACTAGGCAGTTGCCTAGGGCGCCAAAATGGAGAGGGGGCGCTGGCCAGTCTGCTGCCCCCCGCCCCCCGCTGCTGCCCCCCACCATCCGTCCCCCCGCTGCCCGTCGCCGTCTGCCCGCCCCCTGCGCCCATTGCCGCCCACCCCCGTGCCTGTCGCTGTCCACCCCATGCCCGTCGCTGTCCCCTGTCATCCACCGCCCCCTGCCGCCCCGCCACCCCACTGCTGCTGCTGCCGCTGCCCGCCCACCCGCCCACCGCCACTGCCCTCCTGCCGCCCCCGCCACCCCCTGCCCCTCGCCTAGGGCGCAAAAAAACCTAGCGCTGGCCCTGCAGCTTGGCAAGTCTCAACCTCTATTTTGCTTTTAGCATCCCTCCCTATCTCTTCTGTCTTGTCTCCCTCTCCTACTTATCCACCTCCTTCTCTGGAACTTCGTTTTCTCTTCTCTCCTCCTTTATCCTCCTTTCCTACCTCCATCTCCTCTTAACCCTAACCCTAACCCTAGACCTGAACCCTGAACCCTAAACCCTAACCTTCACCCCAAAGCTCTTATCCACAGTATCAAACTACTTAATACTTAAAAACTACTTAAAAGACTTTTTTATTTTTCAAACCAGTATCTTTTTTAATTAGCAAAGTGGTATTAATATTCTATAATAATCACAACTGGACTACCACCTAGTATTAATAGAAGTTACAAAATTGCGAGCTAGGTGAACGGTAACAGAGCTCAACAGGACCTTTCAATAATTTCCTTGTCACCTCTTCCATCAAGTCATGACTGCAAAGGTGCAAGCCAGAAACCCCTCCAACATGTGAGCCCTCCCCTCACAAATGTAATCTTTAAGCCATTCCAAGCATCTACAGATTCTGTAACAGGAATAATGATGCCAATAGATAGAGTAACACCCCCACTAGAGGGATACCAGGGGGAATCCCTTCCACAAAGCTTAATAACTGCTCGTGGGGAATACAGCCAGATCTGCTGTAATTTTGAATAGGCTCAGTGTGGTGTAGAGCAGGCATGTCCAAACTCCAGCCCTCCAGATGTTTTGGACCATAGCTCCTACAGGCCTTTGTCATTGTCAATCAAAGCTTAGAATTCTGGGAGCTGTGGTCCAAAACATCAGGCAGGTCGAAGTTTGGACATACCTGGTGTAGAGGATGGAGGGGTGGGCAAGGATTCTGGAAAACAGGGTGTGAATCCCCCTCGGGCATGCAAATTCCTTCCTCAGCTTTCCCATCTCTTCTCCATGTACCACAACTGATATAGCTCCCCCTATATCTACAGGAGATGTAGGGAAATCTTCCACAGCTATTGGAAGTCAAAACGACCTGCTGGCAGCGGACCAGGGGGTCCTTGTCCTCATTCTCACTTCAGTACATTTCAGGTAATTATTTCCCATATAATGTAAAGAAATAGTGATGAGATTATTTTTTAAAAAGTGACCTGAATATGTGATTCCCTGGTGTGAAGACTGCAGGCAGCATGCAGTTTGGAATTGGTATAAAGTTAATATAATATATGCTCCAGATACACTTTAAAGATTAAATTATGTATTTTTTGTTGGTGTAGAATTAAATCCAGTAAGTCTTATACCAGTTTGTTCTGGTGATACGGCCTGAGTATATATGGGCTTACCTGATTTGGTAAGCAAGTCAACCCAGCCTAGTCTTTTCATCATTTGTACATCATTTTCCTGAGATGTCCTTAATTAAATTAAAATGTGAAAGAAGACTCATAGGATACAGAAAGCTTGAGGAAAAGGTCAACAGGCCCTATATCCAAGCCAACATGCTCATTGATTTTTTAAAAAACTTATTTTTCTAAGCTTTGCACTTTTAGCATTCAGCAGGTGAACTACAAAGGAACATATGCAGATGCAGGTACACATACTCTTTGATGAAAACCCATTACTCCCTATGACTTTTATACATTCTAGGACCATCACCAAGCATTCTTTTGTTCATTAAGTATCAGTTCTGTTTTGATCTGCAAAATATTTAAGTAGCTGTAATTATCCTCTATCCAGTTCTAAATCTTCATCTTGATTCTGGATTTGTTTGCTGGAAGGTGGGTTGAATTCCTAGACTCGGGCCCTTGTCTGGAGAAGGCAGGTATGTGACCATTACATGTTCTCAGCAGGCAATAGAGGAATACTTGTGGATACACCAATTCTAGAACCTGTATGAGACTGCTCAGGCATAAAAGCTTTCATTCAGTTTGCAATTATCAAGCTGATTCTCAGTTCACCCACTGCTATCTTGCTTCAAAGTGTAGGTTCTGCTGCTATCAATTATCAGAGGGACACTATTTGTACTTTTACATCTGGATTAAAGGAAAAGATGGAAGGAAGGCTCACCCACAAGTAGCATCCACACCACTGTCAAATTCAACATTCATGCATATTCAAGGATGCTTGCCGGGCAAGAAATATTAAGAAAGTATGTTTAGAAGGACACTCTGGGAATATCCCTCTGAACTAAAGGATGCATTTATTGGTTCATCTCTTCTGAATTCAGCTGGTGACTTGCAGGTAACACCACACAAAGGACATTTTGTTCAGTGTACACTGAAACTCTTGAATGGGGTTTAGGAAGTATCTGCTCAAACTGTGGTCTATATAGTATATGATTGCACAAGCCTGGACACAAATGGCATACTATGAACAGACAGTCAGTGCTCCCAGAGATTTCAAGTAATTTGCATGTGCTGTGATGTTCATATGAATTAGTCTGAAGTTGAGATCAAGGAGGTTGAGGGGGTTGAGGGGGAGGAGTAGAATTGTGCTGGGATCAAGTCCCAGAATAACTATGCATTTTATATCAGCAGGACTTGATCCTTTTCTGGCATCAAGACAGGCTGGCCAGATGGGCTGTGTGATGTTTCTTCTGCTGATGCAACCCCGGCTCAGGAGCCAAATGGCTAAGAGCATGAAATTAGATTTTTAAGCCTTAACAGCTCCAAACAAATGTGTTTCATTTTTAAAAAAATGCAAGTGCTGTTCCAGTTGCCATTTCTCTCTCCCTGCTTGGCTTGTTGCTTTGCTCAACCATTCAGAATTCAGCTACTCTCAAGCTACTTTCAACTTGCACTGTAACCAACATTCTATTTGCCATTACTCCTGTGTATTCATCTATTGATATTCATACACCTGGATGTTTGCACTGTCTGGAGGGGTGTATTGTGCATAGGAAAAATGTTTCAGAGGGACTTCAGAGAGTGGGTTGTTCAGAGCTTGAGAGAGTCACACAGTGAAGAATACAGACAGACTACAGTTTGGCCTGTCCCGAATGGCTTCTTTGTGTGTGAGATGGATCAAGCTTCAAACAGTCTGTTGATGTTGGGGGAGGAGTGATGTGTCATTTGCTATGCTCCTCCTGTCTGAACAGCAAATGACCCCTTGTAGCCTGATCTGCTGTCAATTAAGCACTTTCTGGGATCCATTTTCTCCCTCCCTCCTTTCCTTCATTCTCCCTCTCCCTCTTTCAACCTCCCTCCCAACTTTGTCTCTCAAACTCTCCCTCAGAATCTGTAGCTGCTGGAGGTTGCTGTCTCATGGTTAAACAAGCCAAACACTGAGCATGCCAAAGATAATGCATATCCTACTGTTAGGCCAGAAAGGTGCGCTATAGCTTTTAAAGGTGATGGATGGATTGTTCTCAGTAGAAATACTAGAGACCAACATCTTTATTTCAATCCAAACTGTGCCATAGGCGAGTCATACACCATATCTATATGCTAGTGTGGACAGGCCCAACAGAGTCAAAGAGCTACCATGCTATTACTATCACTTCTCCATGTGGAGATGTTCATGCAATATACTCAGATATCATTCATTCAAGCCCTGGCTCTATTCTCAGTCCTACATTCCCTAGAAATTGAGCTGAAAATGAAACTGCCCACATGATTTATGAAAACAAAAAGGGTTTTCCCACAGGGCCACACTCAGGCATCCACCCAAAATGTACTTGGCTAACAATCTACATTTGTTGGTTCTAATAGGAGTTCTTGTTCTTAGCAAGTGACACCTCCTCCAGGATTGGACTTGATGCACGATAGGGTCCATTCCAGTTCTGCAGTTCTAAGTAGATGATGGTGAGTTGCCTCTGAATTTGCAGCATTACAGTTGAATCCCATCAGTATAGTTTGCATCTAGTGTCCAGCACTCCCAAATGGTATGCCAGTCCATAGCTGTCAACTCTCTCGTTTTGGCCAGGAAAATCCCATATTTCATTCTCTTTCATGATTTTTCCAGGTCATTGATATTCCTGCAAATATCCCAATTTCCCCCCCGCCTCCACTCTGAGAGCGAGCGAGCAAGTGTCGCACTGGCTGCATGCTGCTTCCCCTTCACCCATGCAGGGCAGTTCAAAGCGGGAGGGCAGCACGGTCCCCTGCTTCCCACCCGCCATCCAGATGATGGACACAGTGCCTTGCCTGTCTGTGGCCCAGCTGAAGGAGTCGAGCAAGGCTGGGGGAAAGGGGGCAAGCTGGTGTAGCAGGCAGAGGGGCATGAGTGTGTGCATGTGTGTTTGCGCTGGTGTGCACGCACACACATTCTGCCTCCCTCCTCTCATCCTGGGCTAGTGGTATGTGCCAGTCACTTCAAAACACTGCAATCATTGGAGGAAACTGACAGCTGGAAGCATATTTTGTTATTAACATACAATGTCTCTGAGCACAGAATTTCACATCATTGTTTGCACTTGAGTATTGTAGAGTTGGCCATCAATATTAAAACATCTTTGCTCAGGAGAGGGCATAGCTGCAATTTCAGATAACATCCCTCTCTTCTATGAAGGCTGATGCACATATTCTGCCCCTAGAGATACAATATAATGTCAGCCAGGGATGCAAACAAGACAAGTATTGTGCCATTTTATTACTGAGAATAAGAATGAAAAAAATGAGAAACTATATCTCGGTGCTTATCCAGATAAGAAGCTTTAGTAGGCTTCCTGCATGGTAATTTGAAACATCTGAATGTATCTACTTTCACTACTGATTGATGATAAGGGAATTCTTGCTCTCTTGTTCTCTCCCCCTCCCCCTCTCTGCTCCCAGGTTCATGATGAAGACAGAACGGAGAAGGGGAGGCAAATATTGTTCTGTAGGTTGGCAGATAGTTTTGGTCTGGAAAGCAAATGGAAGAAAATGGCCTTCATGAATGGATCCAAAGTTAGGGTGCAACTACATTTTAAAGCCAAATTGGAATGAATCCCCTTTGTTGTGATTTAATGTGCAGCTTGTATTATGTTTGAAAGTGCAATCAGTGCTCACATAGGGGCTGCAGACTGATTTGGGAGTTCCCCCTTCATACTGGGTGTGATGTGAGTCGCATTTCAGCACCCCCTTCTTTCTTTCTTTCTTTCCTTCCTTCTTCCACTTCCATGTCTGCTTATCCTTTTTATTATTTGCTGTGGAGCCATTTTCTTATTTAAAGCTTCAGACGACTAGATTTCTCGAAAACCTTTTTAATAGAAAAATAGCATGGAAAGATATGTAACAGTCTAAGTGTACAGAACATCAAATGCTTGAACAGCAGTTTTGCAAAATACATCATGATGCACATGTCAGTATGATTCCATAACAGGGAAAAATCACTTTTCACTGCCTAGCTATTACTCTTTCCCTTTACTTTTAAGTAAAACATGAGAAATTACCTCATCTCTCAGGTAATAGCATGCCAATCGTTTAAAACTATATGTGACCAGAGATGAGGTGATTCTTGGATGCATTCATTGAAAGCCAGGGGAAAGAATAATGGATGGTCAGGTGACTTGAATAACAAGCTCAGACTTGTCAATTAAGTAATTAATCCCACTAACCTTTTGCTCCCCAGCAAAAGAGCCTTCCTAGATAATCTGACAGGATTCAGGATGAGCACCTGTTTCCCTTCATTAAAATCAAATTGCTTTGCTTTGGGCCTATCCACCCCATCCCCACCCCCAGCTTGACTATCATGCCCCAAATGCCTGTGTCACCAAAACACCACCTACAGACACACACCCTTCTTTACAAAACCATATCACAACAACTAACCCTATGGGGGAAAGACCATTTGACTCGTTCCATCTTGAAAAAAAGGACTAGCCCCTCAGCAGTAGCGGGTGGGTGAGTGTGGGTGAGAAGCTGTTTGGGGAGCGAAAGGGGCTGGACCCATTTGAATCAGCCTTTGCCACATGCTGTTAGTAAAACATACTTCGAATTCACCATATAATGTAAATCCTACAGTATTTGACCATGTCCCAGGAGACAGAAACTTTAAACATATGGCCCTTAGGCATTACCTTTCCCCCCTTAAAAGTAACATTACATAAACTTGACATGTTAATAGTGTGTTCCTCATATGTTATATTTTGTTATATCTGCTGCATTGCATACTTTCTTTCTCTTAACAGATACCGAAAGGCACCTCCATCTCATCTCCCTCTGTTTCAGAAGGTACGGGTAAAAGGAACACATTTTTTAACAATAAATTGGGGCTTTTTTGTTACCAAGTAATATTCTTATAAGGACATTATGCCAAATTTGACCTTTAAATAAATAAATATATAAATAAATACAGTAAATACAGTAAATAAATAAATATTTTGCAAAGACCACTTTCACGGCCAGTGAAAGTACAGCGGTACATCTGATAACAGATTTAATTTGTTCTCTGAGGCAAATCGTTCTCTGAAGTATTCATTATCCAAAACACGGTTTCCCATTGAAATTAATGGGAAACTGATCAATCTGTTCTGGAGGTCTGAAAAAAAGGCAAAAAAGCTGTCGTCCCCCCACCCGACCTCTTTATAAAGTGCACTTTAAATGCATGCAGTGCTGGAACACGCCCCCCTTACACCCCTGCAGTGCAATGCAAACATGGACAAAAGAAACCAGCAAGACTACCCCAGCCTTTTCCCTTCAAAAATGCAATGAGGGGGAGGGGAATGCAAATAAACAGACATAAGCAGCAAGAGAAATTCAGCCCGTTTTTGCCTGCAGAGCAATGGAAAAGATTGCAAACATGGACAAAAGAAGCCAAAAAGACTACTCCAGCCTGTTCCTGACCAAAGTGCAATGGGGAAAAATGCAATCATACACAAACACAAGCAGCAAGAGAACCCTAGCTGGTTCTTGCCTGCAGAGCAAGGGAAAAGACTGCAAACATGGAGAAAAGAGAGCAGCAAGATTACCCCAGCCTGTTCCCACCAAAATGCAAAGAAAAGCAGTTCAACGCAGTGCAAATAAAAGCTAGTTCCTTACCTTTCCAAGTTCAAAAGGTCC
Organism: Phrynocephalus versicolor; assembly: GCA_023846285.1. Classification (NCBI taxonomy): domain Eukaryota; kingdom Metazoa; phylum Chordata; class Lepidosauria; order Squamata; family Agamidae; genus Phrynocephalus; species Phrynocephalus versicolor. Next base: position 5,823,327 of record JAHTLZ010003305.1, read on the forward strand.
AAATCCCCCAGCAAAAAAATGCCAGAATGGCTCCAAAACACAATGAAAAAAATACTCTAACTCCTCCTGCCCCTACACAAAGTATGGGGTGGTGGTGCAGTGCATCCTGGGTACATTTTTGCAAGGCATTATGAAAAGGTCAATCCCAGGCAGCCTATAGGCAACATTTGTTATCTGAGGCTGCCCTATACCTGGAAATTTCGCTATCCAAATCATTCATTATCAGAGGCATTTGTTATCTGAGTTGTTACTGTAATTACGGTTACCTCTGGCTCTGGAGTTTTTAGCCATACCATTCAGAATAAACTGCTTGGTTACTTTTGAGTTCTTAGGTCACAACAATGAGTTGGGGCAGTGAAAGAGGTGAGATGAAGCAACAGGGAACAGAGGGGGGGAAACAGATCTAAAATTAAGTGCAAATAACTGTTGCAGTCACAAAGAAAAGTTTCAGCAGTGGTCATAAACAGACACATACAGTGATGGGATATACATATTTTTAAGACATTGGTGGAAGAGAATGGGTAACTGGCTTGGTGGAGAGCGTCATCTTCCATGCAGTACAAAGTATTGTGGGAGGAGCCAAATGAGCCAAGGGTAGAAATGGCAAAAATTCCTCCTGCTAAGACTACAAAAAATAATAATACGAGAATGGAATGAGCTGACTGGTTTGTTGCATCATAGATTTTTTTTAAAAAAACATCTGTATTATAGAAGTATTACAGTAAACCCCCACCTATTGCAGGGGTTAGGGACCTGACCCAACCTGCAATAACTGAAAATCTACAGTATGTGGATGCTGGGTCAGGTTGGGACTGGGCGGGCTCTCTGTGGGCTCTTGTACTTACCCCAGGCCTGGTGCTGCCCCAAACGGGCCTGCAAGGGGCTTTCCAGTCCCCCAGAGGCCCCAAAAGTGCTTTCTGGTGATCTGGAGGTCACTTCTGGTTTACCGGAAGTCACTTCCGGTTTGCGGGGAAGCACTTTTGGGCCCTCCGATGGGCCTGGGAAGGCCTTTCCTCCTTACCCCAGGGGGCCTTTTTTCATATACTGCGGACCTGCAATATACTGGGACTGCAGGTTACGAACTGTGAAAGGGCAGGGGACAACTGTAGCATGTTTGGCATGAATGAAAAGCATTTTGAGCAAGAGATGCTCTCAATGCAGGTTTGAAAACAACATATTGAAGTGACTGGAAGGGAAAATACATTTTAGGATTGATGAAACAGAACCTTTTCCTCAGTACTGCAATTCTAAAATCTCAGTCTAAAGCAACAAATACATACTATCAAATAGGAGTCATTGTGTATCACTTAGGAATTTTCTGGATGATCAGTTTTTCATGCATAAAAGCCAGAGCAAAAGGCAACAGTAACCCGATCTGGATAATATTGTAGAGAGACAAGAGTATCTATTACAGCGGACCCTTGTATAACAGACAGCTTGTATAACAGAAAATTTGTACAACATAAAATTTTTGGGAGATAGGGAAAATTTGCTTAACATAATCGCCTATGGGGAAAATCCGTACAACAGAAAAATGGGATCACTCCGTTTTCAATGCATTCCTATGGGAATTTGTATAAAGGAAAATTTGCTTAACATAATTTCATTTGGAACGAATTAATTCCTTTATACAAGGTACCACTGTACATGTTTACACATACCAGATCTGACCTCTCTCTCATTTGGTATCTTTTCAGCTGCGTCCAGGATAACTAGAGACCTTTTCCCACAAGATATTTGTGAGTTTGTAGAAACAGATCTAGAATGCTGTGTGACGTATACACAAGGTGCCTTACAAGTCATTGCAAAATACCAGGGATCAACAGTAAAACAAGCAAGCGGGCAAGTAGGCAGAAATAATATTAGCCAACAAGGTTTGTTTTATGGAAAATGGGAGGGAACAGGAGCTTTTTGGTAACACAAAGCTAAGTTTTATTTAAGTTTAAAAATATGCATTAATTGTTTAACAATAAATTGGTACTAAAATTGTTATCACACTAAAAAAGGCTGTAGGAAGCAGCATGGATGGCTATAAAGTTTCCTCTGTGCCTCATCCTACTTATAATAAGAACTGGAATATGTTGTGATTCAACTGAAATCAATCTTGAATTAATCTACAGTCATGTGGTATATCATTCATTGTTTCCATTCATTTGTGCTTATTTTGAGTGTGTGCTTTTTAAGTGTGTGTGTGTGTGGGGGGAGAAACACACCCACCTGACACACACAGTTGTGCATGCACAGAGGAGGAGAGGCAGACTTTGTTACTGCAAGGGTAGTTTCCTCCCCTCTGGACCGAGGAAACACAAACCCTCCACCCAGAAAGTGGGCGAGGTGGGAGAAGAGGTACCACTCTTCCCTTTGGGCATCAGGTTCTGTAGAAACTCTCCCTGTGGGAAATCTTGCCCAAGATCCCAACTTCCTCAGTACCTGGAAGAGGAAGAAGAGGGGGAGGAGCAGCTGCAACACCTTTCTGACTCCTCTGGTTGTTCTATAGTGGCACACAAGGATGAATCCCCATGTTTTTTTAATTGTAAGATCATCCCAACCCACAAAAACCATGGGTCCCCATACTCTTTATATGCATGATCATCCAATGGTATAAAAAGATGTGTCCCAGGCATGTCTTGGATTGGCAGTTTGTGGGTACAGATGGGATCTCTGATTTGATGGTGGTTTTTTTTTTTTGTGTGTGTGTGTGTGTTGTGTCATTACAGTCGTGACCGACTCTTTGTGACCCCACATCCATGGAGTTTTCTTGGCAGAAATACTGGAGTGATTTGCCAGTTCCTACTCTAGGCGCCTACAGCACCTGGTATTCCCTGGTGGTCCCCCATCCAAGTACTAATCAGGGCTGACCCTGCTTAGCTTCAGAAATCAGGCGAGATTGGAGGTGCTTAGGGCATCTAGGCAGTGCTGGTTTTGTGAGGATCCTATATTTTTTTATTTATTCAGTTTACAGTCTCTGGGTCTCTGGGTGGCTTACAACAATTAAAATGAGCAGTCAAAATTATTAAAACCATTAAAATACAATGCACTATAATTGCCATCCAGACTTGCAATTAGAGATGGGCACGACTTAGCGGAATTCCCGTTTCCGTTTCCGTTACTCGTTTCTGTTACGGAACAGAAACGGTAACGGGAATTACTCCGCCAGAACTCGAACTCGAACCGACTAAAGAATAATTGGGTCTGATTTGTCGTTGTCATTTCTGGCATCGCGGCGATCCCGCGATGCCAAGCGGCACAGAAAAAAAGTTTTTAAAAGTAAAAAAAAACCCCGATTCCCGGCCCTAAAAGCAGGCGAAAACTGTCTGAGGGCACCTACCAGGCCAGAAGGGTGTTTTATTTGGGGGGGGGTGTTCCCCGCCCCCCTCTCCTTGGCTAGTGCTACTGCTGCGCTGCTGGTACTAGGCGGGGGGGCATCGTCTCGTCTGCCTTTGCCATGTGGTGTGCGGGCGGGGGAATCCAAAATGGCGACCACAATATTTTTTTTGAAATCGTGGTCCAAAAACCCACCAAAGCACCACAGAAACATGCGAAAATTAGCTATTTTAAGCGCTTGAATTTTTACAGTAGCAGCAGTGGGTTTGTCTTGCCAAAATACGTCTCCGTTGATTTTATTTTATTTTTTTCTTAATTTATTTTTTTACACATGCGCAATGATGGGCTGGCCATGGGATGGGACCATGCAAATTTTTGGAGCCATTCCACCAATCGCATGGCCAGGTTTTGCTGAGACTGTACCAGGCTGGGAGGGCGCATCCTCGGCGTCTCCATTTGCCATGCAGTGCAGGGGGATCCAAAATGGTGACCGCAATATTTTTTTTGAAATCGTGGTCCAAAAACCCACCAAAGCACCACAGAAACACGCAAAAATTAGCTATTTTAACTGCTTGAATTTTTACAGTAGCAGCAGTGGGTTTTTCTTGCAACAAAACGTCTCCGTTGATTTTATTTTATTTTATTTTAATTTAATTTTTTTACACCTCTGCACGCGCAATGATGGGCTGGCCATGGGACGGGACCATGCAAATTTTTGGAGCCATTCCACCAATCGCATGGCCAGGTTTTGCTGAGACTTCTGGGTGTGCCAGAGAGGGCATTAAAAGCCCACCAACCCGAACCCTAAACCCTAACCCTAACCCAAACCCAAACCCATACGCCAGTACACTGTGTTCTTTAGTGGGCCAGAGGCACCCAGAGATGCAGCCCACTAACCCACCCTAACCTTAACCGTTACCCTAAGCCTAGCCCTTACCCCCTAACCCCATGCTCTGGGAAGTCAAGTCGCGCTAAATCGTGGTGGTAACGACAAACAAAAAAAAAAGAAAAAAGAAACGACAAATTTTTGCGAATTTTCACGAAAAACGGAAACAAGCCGAAACGGACCCGTCCCGAAAAACGACAACTCGAAAAAAAAATTTCCAAGTCGTGCCCATCTCTACTCGCAATCTATGTTATATCAGTTAAAAAAAACTTCTGGAAGGTTTTTACCTGGCACAAAATGTCATCAATGTCGGTGCCAGATGGATCTTACTCAGGACTCTGGGGGCAGCTGCCGAAAAGGCCCTATACCTACAAGCCAACCCTCTCACCTCCTTGAAGTATGGCTCTTTCAAAAGCCCCCCCTCCGAGCTTCCACCTTTCCTCCCCTTCACAATGGACAGGAGTTGAGAAACATACCTTTAGCAGTTGGTGTGCTTATATATGGATAAATAAAGGGGCAGGGATATGTTCTCTCACTTTTTAACTTGCATCCTTATCACATTATTTTCAAGCAATGGGAGTGATGGCACTTCTGATCCTAAAAAAATTAAATGTCATACTCAAAGATTGTCGTGGGCCCATGTTAACATGGCTTTTAATATTGCATCTAGAGGTATGTATATATAGAATTGACTGTGACGCTGTTGAAGGGAAGAAAGACAAATTTGGAAGATGCCATATAGTCATAATGGAAACTGTATTTTCAAATGTTCTGAGCTGTCAGCTCTGCCATTAGGTGAACATCTTTCAAGTACCATTATAAAGAGATGGAAAGTTTTTCAGGATCTAATTTATTATTATCTTTGAAAATTTGGTTAGTGATACAGAGAAGGAGCCTTGTTTATGTTTATGCTGTGTCAGTAAGACAAAACTCTGGGATTAAAAGAACAGGATAGGAAATGGTGGGGTAAAATGGCTCCAATCAAACACAGTATCTTCATTCAGGACTTTTCAACAAAAATAAATGTTGAGGAATAAAGCAAAAGCATTGGCTTGAATGTTTCATTCCTGTGCAATGCCACATCTTTAAACAAAGTCTAAGTACAATCCTATATATGTCTACTCATGAATAAGTCTCATTATATCCAGTAGGGCTTTAATAACATATACAGTGGACCCTTGTATAACAAACAGTTTGTTCAACATAAAATCTGTATGACATAAAAAATTCTGGAGAGAGGAGAAATTTGCTTAAGAGAATCGCATATGGGATGAATCTGTACAACATAAAAATGGTCGCAAGTAGGGATTACTGTTGTCAATGCATTTTTATGGGAAATTTGTATAAAGGAAAATTTGCTTAATGTAATTTGGAACAAATTAATTCCTTTATACAAGGTACCACTGTATACAGGATTGCGGTTTAAATGTTTTCTGAGCACACCAACCCTCCATCAATGGAAAATAAATGTGAAAATATGTGCTTTGCAAAATAAATAACCAAACAAATAAAATGAAATATTTGGAGAAAAAATAGACTATGTATGTAAATAATAAATAAATACACACCTTAAAAAAACAAGTAAAAAGAGGGTAGAATTTGCTCCTAGGAAATCTTCATTGATTTGCATCATAAAACAACTGTAATCTTATGAAAACTTTTTATGGGGTTAAGCCTTAAGTAATTTAAATGAATAAATGCAAACCGGATAGTCTTCATTATTTATAGTAGAGAGTTAAAAGAGTTCCTGCCTGGGAAAATCGGTAGCGGAACACGAATATAAAAATGAATTAATAATACATAAATAAAAGGTTTTAAAACCAAAAGAACACCACTTTTTCTCTATTCAAATGCCAATGGCATCCCTAACAGAGGGCGCTTTTACACGACCTCTAAAATCCGCTGGCAAATTAAATTCAGACCAGAGATCGTGGGGTGTTGTTCCTCTTCCTGTGTTCCCACCCTTCCGACCTACATTGCTCCTGTCTGCATGAGGGGAGGGAGAAAAAAAGGGAGAAAAGAATGCAGGCTCACCTCCACTCACCTCACCTCTGTCTGCCGTTGGAGAAGCCCCAAGCAGCCCCGTAGTGATTCCTGTCTCTTAAAGGGGCGGTGGGGACAAACAAACAAACAGAAGCCCAGCGTCCACAGCTTTACAACCCACATTGGAAGATTTTTTTACCTCCAGAGACCAGGTACTTATAAGTGCGCTGGGGCGCGCTTAGGTGGGCGTGGTTGTACTTTATTTTGTTTAAAGTTCGCAGCTGGTGGGAAAACAATTTTAAGCTCCGCATTTGGGAGCCCTTTGCCTCGGATTTTAGGGGTTGTGTAAAAAGGCCCAGAGATATCCGTATAGCAAAAAGCATTCCACAGGCACAAAGCAGACAGGATGAAAATATGGAGATGGCAGCAGAATATATTTTTGAGAGAGAATTGCAGGTACATGTAGAATGGATAAACATCAGGGAAGCTGGGTCAGGAGACAGCTTAGGTGAGTGGCAGTGTGTACATTTCACGTGTCCAATGTCCCAAATTCAGTCCCAAGCATACTTGGTCATGAAGAGGAGCAGTTAGCCAAACTAGTTTAGTAGAGGGAAGAAACCATGGTCTTACTCTGTACAAGGCAGAGTTTCTTGTCTGCCTTGTCTGTACAAGGCAGATTTTCTTTCCCAAACCTCAGACCCTCCAGATATAATGTTCCCATTAGCCTCCACTGACACAACCAACAGTTAGGGATGGCTGAAGTTGCATTCTAAAACATCTGGAGGGCACCAAACTGGAGTAGGCTGATGTACATAAAAATATGGAACATGAAGTGAAGGAGAGGAGAAAACAGTATCTGAATGTGTAGATGCTTAAAGACAAAGAGCAGAAGCTGAAAATGAACAATGACATGGAAAGAGAGTGCAATATACAGTGCATTGAAGATTACAATTCTGTTAGAATTGCGAATTTCATCTTTTTATATGTGTTTTTTCATTCTCACCTCTTCAATCTTGCCATGAAAGAGGGAAAATAAAAAAATCATGTTCCAAGCTTGGCTGAGCAGCCCTCATTTATAGTCGGCATTTTTCTTGGGTAAAGAAACCAAAGTGTATTTGAAAAATAAATAAGGTCAGAAACCTAGGAATCAGGTCAAGCAAATCTATTTTCAGTGCTCAACCTGCATCCGAGGTTCATTTCAACATGGCCTTGGCATAAACTCTGCTTTATGAGCTGGAATGACAGGTTCATCCCTGCTGCCTTTTGCTCAGCAAACAAAAATCACATCAAAAGGAATCAGTGCAGAACTACCAGAGAAGACCATCAGAGGAAGTAAAAGGCCATCCTTTGAAAAAATTACAGCCCTCCTGAACACTTTGCCAGGTCCCTTAAAAGTGACTGTTAGGGCCAGGTTGCAGTCTTATGGATTAATAATAGGTAAGGTAAAGTATCAACAGGAAATAAAATCTTTAGATTATTTTCCAACATATGCTGCCTTTGTAGAAAAGGAAACTGCCTGAAAATAAGCACCCACCCACCGAGGCAGCCAAAAAATAATTGTACTATAATGCTGCAATTATAGGCAGAATTGCCTGGGATCAAGCTTTTATTGAACCAAATGTGGCATATTGCTGATTAAACAAGCATACAATTTCATCACCCATCTTCAGGGTTACATATGATCTCCAGTGTTATATGTAAGCATCCTGCTTACATTATATTCTAAAAAAGAGCTACAAAATAACCGTGACGGATGTCACATGTGACATGAAGTTACGTATCTTGTCAAAGCAGACTCCTGGCTCACTAGGAATCCTTTCTTAGCTAAGTTGTTTCTCAACAAACTTTTGCAGGTCTGCCATAGAATTTCTGGATGCTGCAGAGGGTTTTATCTGTACACAAAATACAGTGGACCTCGTATAAGAAACGGTTTGGATAACAAAACATCTGTACAACATAAAAAAATCCAGAGATAGGGGAAATTTGCTTAACAGAATCCCCTATGGGGCAAATCCATACAACATAAAAATGGTCGTGATTAGGGATTACTCTGTTTTCAATGCATTCCTATTGGAAATTTGTATAAAGGAAAATTTGCTTAATGGAATTTCATTTGGAATGGATTAATTCCTTTATACAAGGTACCACTGTATAAACATTATGTGATGAACCATAGCCCTACTTCTACTACTGATCAATAAATACACCACCTTTTAACGCTCTACTTAGAGTGTTTTGTTGGTCAAAAAATACTCTCACTGTGACACTGACCAGTGCAGCAGCACACAGCCACCAACCTCCCAGTACACTGACACAACTTTTCGGTGTTACTTGTTTACAAATTTCTGTACTCTTTTGTCTGGACCCACTGATTTCAACCCCCACCCAACCATTACAACCTGCCTAGAAACTAACCAGTTCATGCACACTAACAGTCGTGTGGCGGCGGCGGGGGGGGGGGGAGCTCTCTAAGGACTCTCTCCTTAGGGAACTGATATGCAAGTATCTGCGTGTATGAACAAAAGGTGTCATAGGAAGAACATTGCAGAGGAAGATTATTATACACTTTCTCTTTCTTATAGGATAACACAGGTTCTATAAAATACTGGGGTTTGTAGGAACAGTTTGAAATATACTCCTATAACTTATACATAGCTACTTGGTGTAGGGAGAGATCATAAAAAAAACCACAGCACAGATAAGACACAGTACCCACCTATGGAAGGAGAGAACATGGGGAAACTACATCACTTAAACATTACAGCATGTGTTATCCTAAAGTTCCTCTGTGGATACTCTTTCCTGGTTAACCTCTTCTCCCCATTTGCTAAAATGGAGATGGGTATATCTACTTAAAATGCCAAGATTAATTGTCTGACAAGGGTCCAAGGAATAATCTGGAGACAAAGATGTGCTACGTAGAGTGCTGTATCTGTAAGCAAAAATCCATTTTTTCATAGTTCCCTCTCACCAGAGTTTTGCCTTGTATGTATTATCTCTGGAAGCATGAAATGAATCCAGAGAGGTATAGATGCTTTCCGCGCACTCTGTTACTAGAGCTGTTGTCTCTGTATGAATGCTTCACATATTCTTGCATGGTTTGGGGGGGCTAGGTGTTTATACTCTCTTTATGCGTTTTGTCACCATACATTGCCATGGAAGTCAGTGCATGGAAGCAGGGGATCACTGGGAGGTAAAACTGTTGTGCCAGGTCAGCTGCTGTAAAGTTGTGCTGTTCATGGGGATAAGCCTGAGGACTGGAAATGTGTAGGTTAAGGTGTAAGTTGTTTTGCTCCAAAGGCAACCCTTTCTCTGCCCTTGCTTGAAATGGTGAACCACTTTATCTGGTTTGTTCCATGAGTTTCCCTTCATGATAGCAGCAACTCTTGTGTTCTGATGGTGGGCTCGCCTTGACTCAACTTGAATTGTATACATCTTCAGCCACTGGACATAAGTCAAGTGATAAAGGTTGCCCAACATTAAAGCACAAAGTAATTACCAAACAGAAAAATAAAAAGAGGAGTGAACTAAGTAAAATATTAATGTCAATAAAAAGGAAGAGTCAGAGTTGGGGATAAGTCTGATATTTTTGTTCCAGCCTTTTAATGCATAATTCAGGAGCTGCTATACAAGAACTGAGGCATCACATTTCTTGTTACAGTGTTATTTTAAGTTCTTCTCTGACAACTTTAGACTAGGAACTCACGTTATCCAGTCAATAAGTAGAAAAACATAAGGAGTTACTGATCACAGAGAGATGATGATGTTGTTGTCATCTGGAACTAGTGAAGATGAGAAAAGATGAGGGCAATGGAATCAAAGGATTGTTGCAAGTAAGTTAAGTGTTGCCTATTGCCTGACCTTCTTCTAGAACACTGCTTCTCAGCCTCGGGGGCCCAGATGTTCTTTAACTATAACTCCCAGAACTCCTGGCCAACAGAGCTGGTGGTGCAACCTGGACACCCAAGGTTGGAAAATGCTCTAAAAACACAAGAAGTATGCATACCTGAATTGCTCCCTTTGCCCCATGTTGATCACCATCTCCTCAAAATAGCACCTTGAACACTCTGTGTGGATCTGTGCACGAGACAGCCAGCTAGCTTGGAAATATCACTTCTCTGGATGTTAATTTCTACAGCCCTTTAGCCAACTGCCAGAACTCTAGGTCAGCATGGTCATGAAGGCAGCCTAATGTCTCAGATGATCCACAGGCAGGGTAGCAATAAATATTGGGATCCTTTACATCTCCTAATCATATTTCCATTCTCTTCCTTTGAAAGAAGGCTGCATTCTCAGTGGATTTTGGATTTTGACATGGAATAATCTTCAAAGTTCTGAGATATATACAGTGGTACCTTGTATAAAGGAATTAATTTGTTCCAAATGAAATTATGTTAAGCAAATTTTCCTTTATACAAATTCCCATAGGAATTCATTAAAAACAGAGTGATCCCATTTTTATGTTGTACAGATTTGCCCCATAGACGATTATGTTAAGCAAATTTCCCCTATCTCCGGAATTTTTTATGTTGTACAAATTTTATGTTATACAAGCTGTATGTTATACAAGGGTCCACTGTATATCTTGTTTGAATTAAATATCTCCATAAGATTTGTTCCTTTCATGTGGATATATATGCAGAAATGTATAGTGAATATATGCAGAATGCATGCTGTGATAACTGTACCATGATAGTCATGGATGGAAACAGATTAGCAGTTTAAGATTAACAGGGATGATTCATGATCAGACATTTGAGGGCATTCATTCTGCAGCATCTTTTACTATTCAATCTTCATCATAGCCATGATTAATGTGCCAAAGAGACCTTTATGGTAACCCAGCCTGCCATTTCAATATGCAAATGATTTTGAAGTGCCAGGTGAAATATGCATCTTTGTAAATAGAGGTTGTGGCTTTCTTTAGAGTCCAGGAATGCTAATAATCATTCATCAGTCCCCTCCAGTTCCCAGAGGAACTGTGTTCACATGGCTGGCAAAGGGTCACAACACAGTTCCAGATGCTGCCAGTTCAAAGCCAACAAACTCTATTCCCAACTGTAGGTACTGGATGGCTGTGATCATTTTAGAGCCAGCCAAGTGCAGCCTCTGCTGCAGAATTATAAGGGGAAGGAGTTTGGTTGCCAGATTTTAACAGGACACAAGAAGCCAGGAGCCAATTGGTTTTTAACAGTGAACTGAATGCAATAATCAAGCGTTTGCATATGGTTTAAATGAGAATTCGATCTTGCACTCATTTCTCAGTTTGAAAGCTGTTACAATTTACAACTGCAAGAAAAATTGTGTAGATGGCAAATAAGAGTTGGCACATATTTTTAGCTCTGTAATTTCTCAGGAAGGCAAGATGTGACACAGGAAATTTTTACTGTCCAGATATTTAAGATGTGCAGTTCAATGTTTTCATGCAATTTGTCTAAGCTTAACAAAATCCACATTGACGGTTGACATCAGTCATCTTGGACAGGAAGGATTCAATCAGCGTGAAACATGAAAATTAGTTCTCTATGGACTTTAGAGGTAATGTGTCAGAAGTCAAGAAGGGTTCCAAGCATAATTGCATTACATCCCTGGAATAAATAAACCGCCCAGAGTTTCCATCTGAGGAAAATCATACTGCGGTATATAAATATAGAAATAAATAAATAATAAAATAAATAAAGTACTGGCTACTCCTAAAATATTGCTGGGGGGGACATGCTGTGAGTTAGTTCTAAAATATTTGTCAGTTTATGAAGTTGTTTACACATCTCTCTCTCTCTCTTTCAGAATCTTTGGTTTTAATAACACTCATGAGCACATAAACCATACATCGAGTCACTTGAGTCTGCTTTAAGAACTTGACTTGCTTCCTGTGTTAATAACAATAGCATAGCTGCAGCTGAAAGGCACTTTGGTGAGCAGGATCTGCATGGAAGATCCCTCCTTAAGAATGGCTACTGCATAGTAACAGAGGACCTGCTTTGAAAACAGAACCTCCTAGGTTTCATTTCCCAGTACTGTATCTGCTAATCTAGGTAGGCAAGTCCACCAGTGCCTGAACAATTAGGGAGTCACTATTATCAGGGCAAGAGCCCTAGAGCGACTCTCCTTGGGATTCTGGTGCTGAAATGCAACACTCTCACACAGCAGTAACAATGCTTACCTTCTCCCTTTCTCTCTCCCCCCCACACCTTTCTTGCTTCTTCACAAACACACATTACAGGAAACTGGAAAACTCTAATACTCCACCTCAAGGTGGCAACTGTTTTGCCGTATTAATGTATGAGGAATAGCCTTATTATGAGGAATGTATTACAAAGTACTACCCTAAAGGGATGAAGCATTTAAGCATTCGTGACCAATGTATGAAACAGTCATCTGCTAACTTTAAAATCTGCCTGCCTTTGTAGCCATTTAAATAAGGTTGGAAGGTGGGCTTTAAAATCAAACCAGTGGAACCCATGGACCTCTAGATGTTGTTGGGCTCAAACGTAACCTCTCTCTGATGGCACCGGCAACATGCAAGGAAGGCAAGAATTGTATTCCAACTTATTGTTCACCTTAGAAACTCTGGTAATAAGCAGAGCTCTAGAAACGAATAACTGGGAAAATGTATTTAAGCAGAACTAGGTAAAAGCAATGTAAGCTTGTAATAGTCCCGGACAACATCTGCTTATGCACACTCATCCGCTCTTGTTTTCCAGCAGAGTTAAAAACTGTTCTGTTTTCATTTGCTAGGTGTGTCAAACAAATCATATTTTGAAAGCACATCTGCCATAAAGGACTTCCTGTTGAATTTAAAAGATGGAAAACTTTTAGAATTTGCTGTGTTGCATGACAGCCCAAGGAATTTTATGACATTCATGGTAACCAAGGATCTTGTCCCGAATTAACAACCCCAAAGAGCATAAATGATCTCACTGGGAGCAGCACTAACAAAGACACTATTTTTCTACAGATATGACAAGCTCTCTCGCTCTCTCGCTCTCTCTCTCCCTTTTTTGAAGAAAATAAAGCCAGTCAGTATGATATTCCCACTGAGATAGTTTGCTAAATACTCAACCTCAAGCAAGATTTTTATAAAAATATACAAGGTTGCAACTCCAACACAATTTACTGTTAGAGAGTTTGGCTTATCATCAAGAAAACATGGATTTTCCTACAGAATGCCTTCATCCAAAGACCTCTAAACTACCTCTATCATAGGAATCCTTAATGAGCAGCACAAAGGGCCTAATTAAAATAAAGAAGCTTCTTTCTGTGTCACTATTTATGATTTCAGTGCCTTACATAGCTTCAGTTCATCAGCAAAATTCAGCTCAAGTGAATAAATATTTATTCATACATCCAACTATAGTTGCCTAAGATTCTTGCTTCTTTCCTTGCAGGCTACTAAACAGGAGATGTAATTCATTTGCCCACATGCAACTCCTCAGGCAAAATTCTACGCTGGAAAGTACTGGGAGCAAGCAAGCAAAGGATAAAAGCAGTACACTAGTAGGAATGTAAGGCAACAGCACAACCTAGTGTGTGTTTCTTTTGCTGCTGCCTGCAAAAATGATGCATCCTGAAAACTAAGAGGTACAGATGGTGACATGCTGAATAAGGACTAAACACCATATTCTGTTTTTTCTTTTAGTCTTAAGAGACTATAAATTTGAGTTTTATTTTTTTCATCTGATGTTATCGGGCCATCTCCCTTTAATTCTGTGAAGATTCTCAGTCATCCAGGTGCGTTTACCTGGGAGTTGAGTCATGGCTACTGGACTTCTTTTTTGAGAGATAGAAACGTTCATCCAATGAACAGTGAAACGTTTCTATCTCTCAAAAAAGAAGTCCAGTAGCCATGACTCAACTCCCAGATCTCCCTTTAATATTTTGACCCCATTCATAATCCTAGCAATACTGCCATGAAAATATAATTGCAAGCAGCCAACATGTAAAAAAAGGATTAAAGTATTTCGGTAACCCGTTCCTAAGCAGATGCTAAATCTGACAGGAAAAGGCTGCAAACTTCCTACAATCAGCAGTCAGACTGATGATAATGGACTATTCATTAGCAAGGCATAATTTCATTATAAATGCCCCTTTCCTTAATGAGGATTGTGCTAGATTACATGCATCTCTTTGCAGGCTGAACAGAACACTCCTATACACATCAACTTGGGAAAAAGTCCCATGGAATTCAACAGAACCGACAGATTAATATAATCTTACAGCCACAGTTAAGCATCTTCACCATCACCACCCCCTGGAAGGGACTGAAGTATTTGCAAACGTGTACTGTATACCTGTGTAGCTGGATGCATAACTCAGTGGCTTAGTGATCTGGCTGTGAAGCCAGACCTTGGGACTTTGGCAGTTACTTCACGTCCTACCTTGATCTGCAATTATGTTTGTATTGTGACAGCGTTCTTCGCGGTCACATGGTTTTGTCCCTGTTCAGTCCCTTTTTCTGTTTACTCACGGGTGTGATTACTTGCCTTGTGAAAACTGTTACTTCACATTCTTGTTCCGTGACAAATTCTGATTTTGTCTTGCTTTCTTAACCCTCTTTTAAAAATATCGTAAATAAAACTTTTTCGATATTTCAATTTACTGGTCTTCTGGGATTTACATGTCAATGCTACAGAATTTTCAGTACTTTCTTTAATAAACATTTGCACTGCATGGTGTTTCCCACAGGGAAACTAATGTCGAATGCCGCTTCAGCCGATGACCACTAGGTGGACACTGGTTGTTGGGCCTCCAAGCTGCACAGTCCCAGGGTGGCCCCAGAAGGAAGGAATGATACATCACTGATGTGTTTTTTCTACTCAGAAAACCTCTGGAAAAGGGTGTTGTAAGTGAGAATTGGCTTGATGGCACTGAAAAGCAGTACTCATTAACAACCACCTGTGAACACTATACTTTTTCGTCACTTGGTTTACATCAACAGGACATACCATATCAAGAACACCTTTTAAATTATGTACCCAGGTATACTTTATTCTTACTACCAGCAGTAGCAGCAGCAACAACAACCATGTGCCACCAAGCCAATTCTGCCTTAACAACGAAGCTTTTCATCCTTTTCCAAACAGAGACTACAGTGGTTGCCGTCCATTTTGCAGTTCATATACTGCGATCCTGGTATATTGCGGGACCCCAGTATATGAAAGGCAACACTCCCTGTGGCAAGCAGCTTGGGCCTGTTTGAGGCCTCTTGCACCTACCACAGGCCTGGCCCTGCCATGAACAGGTCTCTGACAGGCTTCCCAGGCCTGTCGGAGGCCCCAGAAGTAGTTTTTGGTGAACCGGATGTCACTTCCAGAAGTGACCTGGTTCACCGGAAACCACTTCTGAGGCCTCTGACAGGCCCAAGAAGCCAACTGGAAGCCCATTCGGGACAGTGCCAGTCCTTAGGTAAGTATAGGGGGCCCCAGAGAGCCCCCCCCCGAGTCCTGACCTGACCCAGCATCCACATATTGCAGATTTTCCATTATCATGGGTCGGGTAGGGTCCCTAACTCCCATGATAGGTGGGGATTACTGTACTTGATTTATCACTCCCTCCTTCTGGGGGCATCCTAGGAATGCACAGCTTGCCCAAGGCCACACAAGCTGGCTCTTCTTCTACCAGGCATAGTGGGGTGGGTGGGGTGGGTGTCAAATGCCCAACCTCTGCTTCTGCAGCTGGAGGCCAAAGCCACTGAACGATCCAACCAGCATTCTGTGCCTAGTAGCAGATGCAAAACAGAACATCAAATTTCATGTCACGTTCCTTTTTTCCACTGCCAATCTTCAGATATTTTTTTCCATTTACAGGAGAATACGACCAAAATAAAAAAGTTAATAGCTATGCAATTTAGAAAATATAGTTGGTATTCTGTTTATTCTGACCTGCTGTGGGGATATTCCTTAGCTCCCTTAATACAAACGTTGTTAAAATGTATGAAGAAGGCTAATAGTACCAGTATTCCCTTTGTTCATATCTGGTTGCCCGGTTTTCAGATTTATCTTCCTGACAGCTATTCTAAAGTGTGAAAGGGAGAAAACAACAATAAAAACCCCACTCCCCAGCAGTTTTTGACAGACTGCTCTCTGTTTGGTTGTTGCCAGCTGTTTCAAAATAAATTACACCAACCCCATTTTAGGGAAAACTTTATTCTTCCCTTCAGTTACATTCATACTGCATTTGGGCTATTTGTTACAGATGTAGCTTAATTTGTTTTTACATTTTTTTGCACAGGATATTTATTTTAATGTATGATGTGATTGTATAAAGCTCATATACATTGCCTGCTGGGCTCTTTGTTTTTTTATGTTACACAAATAGCCGTGAGAAAGAATGAACTCATTGTGAGTGTTCAAATCTAATATTAAGCGCATGGATATTTTTTTTGTCTGCCCATCCTTTTTGTTTTATTACACAGATGTCCTAAGCAATCCAGAGGTGTGGCCCCAGTAAATTTGTCATAGCATCATAAACTGCTGCTCTAAAACATTCTTAACAAAAAGCATGTGTGAAACTCCCACTAACTTTGATAAATATACAATTCAAAAAGTCTTGATAAAATAAACCTCATGACAATAAAGCATAAAGGAGAAGGGGGGAAGCATAAAGGAGAAAGGGAAAAATGAGTGGGTTTTTTTTGTGACAGGCTTTTTCCAGTACAGTAGAAAAATGGAAGGAAGTTGCATTTTTCACAATTGTTATTATTAGAATGTACTAAAGACAACCAATTGAGACATGTGCCACCTCTCTATCAAATATGCATTAGATATTTCTAAGAATGGCATCTCTGCAGATACCCATGTGCATCTGGAGAAATACCCACAAATGTTCAGCAGATGTTTATGTACTTGTGCACGTGTGTACCGGTGGGTGGGTAGGTGAATCAGTGGGTGGGTGGGTGTGGGGGGAGAGAGAGAGAGAGGAGGTAGACTCACAATTAATACTGTGCTTGCCCCCAAATGCTACCATAATGGACTTACCTTATCTTTCTCCCAAAGCTTTCTACATCAGCTCCCATATCTGCTGTCAGAATAAATTTTGTTGGCATAAGCAATATACCCTATTGGTCCCTGGTCTAGGTGCACAGTTCCAGCAGGGTGAAAATGTAATCCAGATAGCCTAGCAAACTTTTCCATTATGTTCACCTCACTGTTCTAAATGGAGAAATGTTTCAGGGCTTTCCTCTGGAAGACCGTAACTGAATGTTTATGACATTTTTATTAATAAACATGTGATATAGATTGAGGTGTAATGTCCTAGAGATGCAGCCATACTTCTCTGCTCCCCTATTTGGATTTCTAAAAGGAGACACTCTCAAATACTATTAACCTCTAAAACTCCAGTTCAGTTCTCCTGGTCTCCTCCTCTTAGGATCAAGCGAGAGGGGGTGAAAGATGTTTTGTTTCTCATTGGGTGTGACTTTTCTCTCCTGCATACTGTACATTTTATTGAGCACACTCCATTTTATGACTGGTCACTGGAAAAGAAACAGCACAGGAGCCTTATTCAGCTGTCAAGCATTCAGACAATAATGCTGGGAAAATGTGAAGGTAGCAGGGAAAGAAGAAGTCCAAATAAGAGCTGAATTGACTCAATAAAAGAAGCCTTGGGTTTGCAGGAGATGAACAGGGCTGTTGACAATACAACTTTCTGAAGGTCACTAATGCGGCATAGGGATTGCCATAAATTGGAAGTAATTCGATGGCAGAAAACAGCAAATCTAGGCATATTCACCACACAACTTGCTGGAGTGCTTTAGTCTCACCCTATCTGTTGCCACTTATTTAATCTTGGAATCAAATTGAAGAGCAGTGAATATTAAATAGAACAGTACCCACTGTCTGTAGGGATTCCTTACAAAAAAAAAAAAAAAAGACCCTTCCGGCTCCAATTTACAGAGCAACACCCCCCCCATGGATAACAGAAATTCTCCAATCTAGATCTGTCACTCTCCATGCATTCAAGGTGACAAATCTACACCACTGTGTTTTTATATGCAGATCAGCCTCAAGGCCTGATGTGAAAAACAGCTGCACAATTATTTAATTGGGGAAAACAGCAGGGAAAGGCAAACAGCTAACTGGTTATAGGTTCTTAGTGAGATATATTTAGCTTACAGATAGTTAATGAAGCTGTTTAACCTTTTGTAATAATTTCCACATCTCTTCGCAAGACTTATATACAAATGGCTATTTTCTATCCATCTAGTACCCTTGTTTTCATAGTCACTCTAATATAACATCACAGAGAGACTACCCCAGCAACATAGGTTGTCGGAGAACCCTGGCTTAGATCCATTGCAAACATCATTGTAAATTCCCCCTAAACTCATGTGAGCAATCTGCATTACTGTTGTGACATTGGCTTGTTTCAACTCAACTCCTTGAACAAGACTCCTTGAGCAAGACTCTAAGGATAGAAGGACATTTCTGATGACAGGCAAATAAATGATGCTTTGGCACCAACAGTGACATCTTATAGGTGCAGAAGGTACCATCGGGAAATTTCCATTGGAAGTAGAGGGGATGTTTTCCTCCAAGATATGCCCACTGTACATATTCTAGCACACTTTCCTCTGTCTACTATTGTCTCATACAGCTTCATTAATGTATAAATGAAACCAAAATTTTAGGGGGACTTGAGAAAGTACTAAAGGACTGATTATGTGGTTTTCCTCTGGTATCACTACTTCAGTCTATGACTTGAATAGAAAACATAAATGGCACGATGTCTCTGCCACTGACATATTCTTGAGAAAGGAAAAAGACTTGTGGCTACCTGGGCCATTGCTAGTTGCTCAGATCATGATTAGCAATAACACGGCAGCAACTGGCACTGGGTAGTCTTTTAATAGCTTTCAGTGGCACAGCTGCATTGATGTCATCCATATTTTTTCCTATGAAAGGGGAATTTTTAAAGATACATAGTTGTTTGGATGGACTACATCCTGAACTCTGCACTACCTTTAGTTGTACTACCTTTAGTTGTACTTCCAATAAGTAAATGCCTAAATGCTCCTACAAATCGGAATTCTGGAATACACAAGAATGCAAAACATCACTCTATCACTATGTGCAATATTGCGCTGGTACATGAAGAAATATATACTACAGTAAGCTTTACACATCTAATGAAATGGATGCAGTGATGGTGAACCTTCAGCACTCTAGATCAGTGTTCCCCAATCCCCGGTCCGCGGACCGGTGCCGGTCCGTGGATGAATCGGCACCGGGCTGCCGCTGCGCTACCCCCCTCGCAAGTGACCTTGCCCCGCCGCCGCCGCCACAACCCCCACAATCGTCCCCGTCCCTGCCCCCGTAGCAATCGCCCCGCAATCGCCCCCGCCCCGCCGCCCCCGCAATCGCCCCCGTCCCGCCGCCGCCACCACGACCCCCCGCAATCGCCCCCGTTCCGCCGCTGCCGCAATCGCCCCACCGCAATCGCCCCCCGCAATCGCCCCTGTCCCACCATCGCCGCCGCCGCTGCGACCCCACGGAATCGCCCCCGCCCCGCCAGAAAGAAAGAAAGAAAGTAAGGAGGGAGGGAGGGAGAAAGAAAGAAAGAAGGAAGGAAGGAAGGGAGGGGGGAGGGAGGGAGGGGGGGAAGAAAAGGGAAAGAAAGAAAGAAAGAAGGGAGGGAGGGAGGGAGAAAGAAAGAAAGAAAGAAAGAAAGAAAGAAAGAAAGAAAGAAAGAAAG
>JAHTLZ010003305.1:5843221-5875543 GCA_023846285.1 Phrynocephalus versicolor
AAGAAAGAAAGAAAGAAAGAAAGAAAGAAAGAAAGAAAGAAAGAAAGGGGGAAAAGGAGGAAGGAAGAGAGAGAGAGAAAGAAAAAGAAAGAAGGGAAAAAGAAAGGAAGGAAGACAGGGAGGAAGGAAGGAAGGAAGGGAGGAAGGAGAGGAAGAGGAAGGAACAAAGAAAGAAAGAAAGAAGGAGGGAGAAGGAGGAAGGGAGGAAGAAAGTAAGTAAGTAAAGGAAGGAGGGAGGGAAAGAAAAAGAAAGGGAGAGAAGGAGTGAGGGAGAGAGAGGAAGAACGAAAGAAGGGGAGGAAGGAAGAAAGAAAGAAAATGAGGAAGAAAGGAAGAAAAAGAAAGGGAGGGAGGGAGGGAAGGAAGGAAATAAAGAAAGAAAGAAGGGAGAGGAGAGGAGAGAGGAAGAAAGAAAAAAGAAAAGGGGGAAAAAGAAGAAGAAAGGAGAGTGGGAGGGAAGGAAGGAGAGGAGGAGGGAGGGAGAAAGAAAGAAAGAAAGAAAATGAGGAAGGAAGGAAAGAAAGAAGGGAAGGAAGGAGGTAGAGTGGGAGGGAAGGAAGGAAGGAAAGAGAGGGAGGGAGAGGGAGAGAAATAAAGAAAAAAGAAAGAAGGGAGAGGGAGGGAGAGAAAGAAAGAAAGAAGGCAAGGAAAGAGGAAGGAAGGAAGGAAGGAAGGAAGGAAGGAAGGAAGGAAGGAGAGTGGGAGGAAAGAAAGAAAGAGGGAGGAAGGGAGAGAGAGAAAGAAAGAAAAGAAATAAGGGAGAGGGAGAGGGAGGGAGAAAGAAAAGGGAAAGAAAGAAAGAAAGAAAGAAAGAAGGGAGGGAGGGAGAAAGAAAAGGGAAAGAAAGAAAGAAAGGAGGGAGGGAGGGAGGCAGGCCTCATGTCAAGGAAGGGCGAAGGGTCCCAAGACCTCACGGCGGCTGGGTAGCCCCCGGGGAAAAAAATGCGAGGAAGTAAAAACAGTGTTTCCTTGCAGCGATGCCAAGGACTCATCGCACTACACTGGCTCTTCGGCTTGAGTACGGAGATGAGCACCGCCCCCTAGAGTGGGAAACGACTAGCATGCATGTGCGTCAGCGGCCGGGGGGGGCATTTACATTTTTTATCTTATTAAATCAAAACAAGCGGGCCAGGGTAAAATTATCAAGCATTTACCGGTCCATGGTGATAAAAAGGTTGGGGAGCACTGCTCTAGATGTTTTGGACCACAAAGCCCACAGCCCTTTGTCATTGGAAATCTAGGCTCAGAATTCTTGGAGTTGTGGTCCAAAACATCTGGATTGCTGAAGGTTCACCACAACTGGGATATGGGGTAGTGCCATTATAAATTTGTTAATATTTAAAATATTATTTGTTTTTATTTTTGCTGCAACAGACCAAAACAAGCAGCTCTCCAAAAGTCATGAACTTTTTTTGACCTTTTAAAGAAATCTTAATGTAAAATTTGAAATTAGTTGGCTTCTGTAGTGGCATAAAAGGTGAGGCCACAGCAGAACCTGTTGTATCAGTGGAGGAAGCCACAATAGAATACAATAGCTCAAAAAGTACATTATTTTCCCCAGGCTCTGGGGGAACCCATGCAGACTACTGTGTGCTTCAAGCCTGGAATCCTGAATGTATAAGCCTTTCAAAGTAATTACTGGGCATAATAAGAGTTTTACTGGATAGACCAGTGCAACACTGTTTTTCTGCTGACCTCAGAGTGAGGCTTGCTTTGTTCTATGAAAGAGGTGTTTTACATCCTGAGAACTTCTGCAGCACCACTGTGATCTTAAAAGGATCAGGGTAGCACTGTAGAATGATGGGTCAGATGAGAAGCAGGGCAATGCCATTTGTTTTTTCCCTTTGGGAGTAGAATAGACAGGAATTATGGCTAAACACCACTTCACAGCCTGTAGCTATAATTTTTTGCCACCTCAGCTGAAGTCCTCAATAAAGAAACAATTAAAAACTCATCCCTTTCAATCACAAGAATAAGATCCCTATATGCAACAGCAGCGGCAGCAACGGCGGGAGCAGCTCAGCATTCAACTGCTGGGTGCAATTATAATCATTAGGGCGAAAACACAAAGGAGTTATTGAACAGTCACACTGTTTAAGTACTTCCTAATTATATAACACACAGTACAAGGCCAACCTAGATTGACTCCCACCAAGAATAGCCTGGGCTTGTGGCATCCATTTAAATTAAAAACCTTCTTAGAATGATAACTTTAAGTAACTTAAGACTTTGGAAGCAGCTGGGGAAGAATAGGAACTCAGCTAAATTACTTGTAAATTGTCCCCAATGGAAACAAATATGAGTGCGAGAACAACCACAGTGATTCTTAGGAGCAATAATCTTGTTATTAAAACAAAATAGTTGGGGGGGGGGAGAGGAAAACTGAGAGGTCTAAACTTCCCTTACCGCCACCCTGCTCATCTATGCACAAATACTGTAATGGGGCACAGGAGATAGGGACGGGTTTGTCTTTCACAACCCAGAAATCATGCTGTGCACAGAAGCCTCCTGTTCTCCCCCCCCCTCTCTACTATTCTGAGCCTGACCCCTTGATGGGACTAGAGCTAAAAGTGTAAGGTGGTGATAGTATGCTGGTACTGTTTGCAGAATAATAATACTCAATAGTGTACCATTTTACTTTCCCAGAAAGAAAGAATTTCAGCCATTTGTTTAAGGAGAGGTAGCTAAAGGAAAGAACCAAGGGTCTCTCAGTAGAAATGAGGAAACCAGAGTTTGCTGGATAGCTTAGCAGTTTAGATATGTGGCTAAGGAGCCAGCACTTGGGAGTTTGATTCCCCACTGGGCCTGCATTCGATGGTCCATAGGATCTCTTCCAGCTCTGCAATTCTAAGATTATTACCCTGCTGAGGCTCCCACTCTCTGGGCAAACAGAACTAGGTTCTAATCAAAATTGCATAGATGTGCGTGCATATACCTTTATTATGCATATAAGAAGAAAAACCATATGTGGCTTTACAGCTATTTTTACCTAAAGGTGTTCATAGAATCCTCAGTGTGCATGATTGACTTCATAAGGAAAAAGAGATGCAAAATTGTGTGTGTGTGTGTTGTTCTAAAAAACTTCTTTACTAATGCCACTGTGCTGATCCTTTCTGCTTTAAATCTTGATGCCCAGTCACTCATTCCTGTACCTATTGGCAGCTGATACGTGTCTGGCTGCAGACCAAGAAGTTGGGAGTTTGATTCCCCCTGTGCCTCCCGGAAGAAAAGTCAGCCGGAGCCCTGTCTACCTAAGGCTGATACTTCACGTCCATCTCATTGCTGTTCGCAGTCCCGCTTGGGACCAGTATGAAGTAATCTAGCCGCACGTCCATTGCGGGATGAGGGGAGTTCGTCCCGACCACGCCCCCTGAACTGCAATTTAAGCGGGATGAGAGATTCCCCTCCCTGGCCTCGGGAATCTGCTCGTCATGCTTCTTGTTCTGAGATGAGTGCCCGTGAGGTAAGACTCGTCACGCAACGTGCCATTCTTCATCTAGTGGCAGGAGTGCGAAGTGTCATTTGCCAGTACATTCCTTATGGAGTCAGCAACGCAGTACAGAGAAATTAAAAGACTAATGCCTCAAACTTAGCTCTGCAAGGCTTCGGAGAATCAAAACATTGAAAAACGGAAGGTCGGGCCGGAAAAATTAACGGAGAACAAAAGCATGGAATTTCATATCTCATCATGGAACAAGGACATGCAGTGACAGTCATGCCGGTATCATCCATCACGTCTGTGTGTACACGGGAACAGGGAAAGAACCAGAAGAAGACCATGTGACCGTGACTGACATCAGCAACGAACTTCCTAACTGGATGAGAATGGACCTGAAGTAACCGTAAGAAAACCCTGAGAAGAATTGCTGTAAGCCAGAACTGATTTGACAGCACACAATCACCACAACCACCAGTTGTTTATAAAGGCTTAGAGTTAAACAAATAAACTTGGAATACTTCATAGGGTCAGAATTTCCAAAATAAGTGGGCAAAAATAGGTTATAGTTCCACTGATTTCAACTGTGGTGTTAAGCTCAAAAACAATTTGCTGAGACCTTAAAGCCCCTTCTCAAACGTTGCAAAATAGCTGCAATAACCAGTATTGGGTTTGGTAGAATTAAAAAGCAAATTATTGCAAACAGCATTTATATTGTTAAAAGTCGCATGTGTCTGGATTAGACAGGGAATTATTATCTTTTGGAGACCAGAAGACACTGGAATACAAGACTCTGTGGGCAAAAAAAGGCATAAAATATTGAAAAGGCAATTTCACTGATGGAGAGGGACATAAAAGGTTTGTGCAATATAGTATTACACAGTACATGTCACAGTTCAGTTGACTAACCTCCTTTACTTCTCGTCTAATATTGATCAAATAATTATAGGCAATTGGTGGGTAATCATAGGTCTCAGAATACTAGAACTGGACAAAAATCACATTTTTTCCTGTGTAGAGCCACAGGGGAGAGGAATTATTTAGTACATATCAAGTAGATGTATATGTATGCTGAAACCACAGGAATGCTTTGTGAAAGCCTGGAAATATTCTGTGTCCAAAATGTTTTTTTACATTATTGTTGAACAAATACATACTTACAAAACTGAAATCATGGATAATTTGCTGATGGCAAATGTTCATGGATGGACCAATGTGGTTAAACATAACAACAGCATAGTTCTAGAATGGATGAAGAAAAATGTTATACATATTTGAAGGAATCCTTATAAAGAAACAGCATATTCAGATATGTATAACATATAAAATAACAACTGTAACTATAAAGAATGTAATCAAACAGGTGGCAAGATGCATGATATTTCATAAATTTTGTGATGAAGCATATCCATGTTAAAATATTGTTATAATCTAAATTTCAGTCTTATACGTCAACACTTCTCATACATGCACAAGGAAATATGATCTGTTTTTCAAAAGCATTAACATTCAATAAATACATTTACTAAAAAAAAATTAAATGGCGGGCAGAGCTACACAATAAAGGCTTGCAAATACGACTTTCAAAATGCATGAATAATCAAAAACTGTTGTAGCATCCAGGTGAAAGAGTTTACGTTTAATAAGGTCTGTGTGGATGATCTGTCCTCTATTTTGGTTCACTGAATTTCTGCTTTCTCCATCTACCCAAGGACTTTCTAAAAGTGTAGTGCATATTTTAAAAATTGCATAGCTCATTGCTGGTTTGCATCTGGTTATTCAAGGCCTCCTTCAATTGATCAATGATGCATAATTCTCTCAGGAAGTCTCTTGACATTCCTTTTTCATATATACACATTATATAACTCTGGTTATGTGGAGGTACACCCACCTTCTCTCTTGATGTGTATAAATGCTAGATATATATGATCAATATATTTGATCACATTGACTAGATTAAATCACTGGATTGACTTGTGCTGCCCTGATTTAGCCTAGATTTAGCTGATCTGTCTATTATCCCTTCCCATCCTTTTGTCCCCAAAATATAAAACAGTAGTTCCCAACATTGGATCCCCAGATGTTTTTGGACTACAACTCCCAGAAATCCTGACCCACACAACTAGTGGCAAAGCCTTCTGGGAATTTTTGTCCAAGAACATCTGGAGACTCAATGTTGGAAACCACTGTCAGAACTAGCCTGGAAAAATCACAGGCAAATGATAGCAAGCAGACTATTTAATTCATCCAGTGGATGCTATTTTATACCTTCTGTATTACCTCTGCTATTGTGTCTCCTTGCTTCTAGCAAACTAATAACTTAATGAATCATCAATAAATCCTGGTTTCTAACCCTTTGGTGCTTTAGTCCTGCAAATCTTCTTTCTTTGTTACAAAAATGGGGTTAGTCCTTTAAAAAAATTAGGTTAAATGTGAAAACTTGCTGTTCAGGCTGAGATATCCAATTGCTCCAGCACAGAACTTTGTGGTTTAACAGACAAGGTACCAAATTGGCAATATGCATTCTGCTTTGGAGACACCAGCTGTCACAGGAACTTGTTTTCCCAGTGTTTCAATCTAAGAGAAAGCTTATTAACCATCACAACCTCTGATGAAATTGTCTACATTCTAAATTCCAGAAAAATACTAGCGTAAAAGATAATTCATAAATACTGAGTAACATTGTACATCAGATTATAAGAACCACCCTGCTAGATCAGAATGAAGGGATATCTAACTCAGTGCCATGTTCACAAAGTGAAGAACCAGGTGGCTATCAGAAGCTTGCAATCTAGACTGGAGCACAGCGGAATCCTCAGCCTTATATTTTCCAACCGTTGCTGTGCAGAGGTATTCTGTCTTTAGTACTAGAGGTTATATATAAGTATTTAGACTATTACCCAATGACAGGCTCAACATCCCCAACTGTATCTAATTCTGTTTCAAAGCCATCCAAAAGTGGAAGCCTTTGCATCTTGTCTCAATGAATTTCGCACTTCAACTATTTTCTAAATGAAAAAGTTGCTTTCATCTGATGGGGATTAGCTTGATGTAGAGAAGTCAGTAAATAAAATAATTTTCTGCGCAGAAAAAAAGGAGGTGACAAGAGTGAATTCTCTACAAATTTGATCAATTATACCACAACCGTTATCAAATTATTGCACATGTTTATTTTCACAACTCTTAAAATAATGGGTCATGACCCTGGGAGATGCAAAAATAACATATAATTGCAACATACTAATTAAATTTTTTCACAAGAATACCTAGCTGTTGTTTTATAAATGCCGAGACTGAGAGACTGACACAGACTGGAAGAGGAAGGAATGTTGAAAAGAATGAAGCCTGCTGCATTCAAATCTGGGCACAAGGTCATCGTTACTTGTAATAATCTAGAGTATGTAATGACCTAGAGCAGGACTAATTATAATGCGAGGTTTCAGCCTTGGGCAGAACTGAAAGTCATGTCTGTTTCTGGCGATAAACAGAATACGATTTCTCCTCAATTGCAGGTTTCTGCCAGGCAATCTGTCTTCTTAGAGAGGAATTGAGCAGGGTAGTCAATTGCTGTTCTGTGGAGAGAAGGAAAGGATATTGCCTCTTTCTGCACAGTAATTACTACTGGGTAGCTGTGCAAAGAAAGTATTACCATTTGTCAATGTTTTCATTGTCATTTTGTTATGTCAGGGTCACATTAAAAAATAAAAAATAAAACTTGCTGCTGCAGCTGTCTCAGTCAGTTCCACATCTATACATCAACACATGAACTTCAGGGCTGTCAAACTTTTCTGTCTATTGTGCAGATGGGAGCCTCAAACTCAGGAGGCAGTGCAGGTTGAAGGGGTCTGATCAATGAAAAAAGAGCCAGGCACACCACTGGGACCATGTAATGTGCCAGACCCACTCTTGCTTACATAGAGTAAATCAGGTTCGGCATCTTAGTGATTTTTTTAAAAAAAAAAAACAGTTTTCCAGCCTTACCTGAAAAATGTATATACAATATGGATCTCCACTACCTATACAGTATATCACATACTTTTTTGCATCAAAAGGTGTGTGTGTGTGTGTGTGTGTGTGTGTGTGTGAGAGAGAGAGAGAGAGAGAGAGAGAGAGAGAGAGAGAGAGAGAGAGAGAAAGAGAGGAGGGGGATTTGAACTGTTTCTTTTCTCCAAGCAGTACCAGTTCTGGGGCGCCTTTTGCACAACCAGCCCCAATGAGTAAAAGACTGCTGGAGAACAAGGACTAGGGAGGTTGATGCAGGGAGAATTTAATTCTACCCATATTTCAGAACAAATACACCTAATCAACCCTTCCTGATATGCAGAAAGGAAAACAAGTGTCTTTATTTTTCTTTTTCTTTTTAATTTTGCAGTGGAGTCATCTGACTAAAAATACGTACATTAAGGCTGATATTAGGAGAAACCAGCAGATAGAAAAATGTGTATCTGGGGAGAGATGGGTGCTAATCTTGCATGTAGATATTCTACCAAAAAGGTCACAAACTGATGTAGAGAAGCACACTAACTACAGAATATGGAACATGTCAATCTATCTAGCACTGTTGGAAGTCTACAGTGCCACAATGTTATCTGACACTTTATAAATTTACACCTTGAACAAAAGAGAACAGGAAATCATGCAATGGTCATATCCACATTGGACAGTTAATTTGCTTCCATGTTGATTCACCCTTTGTGCAAGCTGGAAAACAAACTACCGTAGGTAAGGACAACGCACACAGCACTTGAAAGAGGGCTTATAGTTGACTTCAGCCAAGTAAGCCAGGATTCAAAAGGCAAAAACAAAACTTGGTTTAAGATTGACTTGAATTTCTAGTGGGGATGGGGGGAATGGAATTACAATTTGCAGCTTCAACCAGCAGCCTCATTAAACCTCTTATTTGATATGCTGCAGTAGCTCTGTCTATGAACTGTGCACTTTTGAACTGTGAGTGAATCATAGACACTGGGCCTAAATTTCTCCGAGAAAGAAAATTTTGGTTTTAGACACTCGTTTATGAGACTCCAAGGGGAGGCTCACATGATGAAATGTGTTTGTTGTCATTACAGTCATGACCGAGCCTTGGTGACTCCATGTCCATGGAGTTTTCTTGGCAGGAATACAGGATTGGCTTGCCAGTTCCTACTCCAGGCGCCCACAGTACCTGGTATTCCCTGGTGGTCTCCCATCCAAGTACTAACCAAGGCCGACCCTGCTTAGCTTCCGAAATCAGGTGAGATTGGATGTGCTTAGGGCATATAGGCAAAAGTACCTTATATTAAACATTGACTTCATTTAGAAAACAAGATACCAAGGAGAACGTTTCCAAGTTAACCTTTTTTTTTTTTATACATCAGTTTTCTGTGTTCATGGATTTGTTTAATCTCACCCTCATCTGCAGTTTAGATGCTGATCTACCATATCAGTAGAGTGAAGTTCAAATTTCAGGAAAACAACCACCATTGCACAACCATTATTGCAACCATCATTGCTTTTTGAGCTTTTTCTAACACAAACTTGGTTGTGTTTTAGTAGCTGCACTTTCTGCTATCAATCATCTAGGATCCCCAAACAGGTCATGTGCTAGTAGGGAGGTTACAACCATGCAACACTTTAAATCAACCTGTCTCCTGTCAGACCAAAAACCTTTGTTGATTAATGGCACTATGAGCTTGAAAAAAAATGAGAAATGAATGTGCATGTAGATAAGCAGGCAGATTAAACAATTAATCATCCCATAATTAAGAACGGCCAATGCCTTTTTTTTACAACCAACTTAGAAGTTCTGAAGAGATTTCTGACAGGAACTACAGTTGGAAGCAAATTCAGCCCTGTAACTGGGTGGGGACAGGAAGTGGTGAGCTGGTACAGCACTGCATGCATTTAATGCAATCTAGCCTGCATGTATGTATCACTGGTAATGAGATCTCCAGGGCATAATTTGGCACTTACTCCATTGCTATAAAGCATGGGTTAATTTTCTACCTCCTGTAGCTTCTGTTTGATTACCACTTGTAAATTTAATACACAGACATGCTTGACAGCTATTCACGTTAAAGATGTTTTGCTCCGCTTAGCTCCTTCCAAATTAAGACATCTCAAAGCTCTCCTCTTATATTAAAACACAGCATCCTGCCATGTGATGCAATCCATTTGGATCACGGTATAGGAAACAGTCTTGAATTCCACCTCTAATATTGTTGCTCTCATAATACTCAATTCCAGGGCTTGGAAAATTTACTTTTTTGGACTAAGACTCCCAGAATACCTCAGGCAGCACAACCTTTTTGCCATGATGACTTATAGATCAAAAAGTAAAATTTAAAAACCGGGATTGGACTATTTCTATCTTTTCTGTGGAGACAAGTGTGGGATAGAGAGTTTATTTATTCAATATTCTGTCTTTCTGCTAATGCAGGGCCCTAGGCAATGAAATGGACAGCTTAAAAAGTCATCTGATATAATAGAAAAAATAAGAAAACAAACAAAAAAAGGAAAATAAGTTACATTGAAAACAATCAAGTATGGTATATTAAAAATCAACATGAAATTAAAATACAGTACAGCAGTAGTGGCCAAACTTAAGCCCTCTAGATGTTTTGGACCACAACTCCCAGAATTCCAAGCCTGTATTGCCAATGACAAAGAACTATGGGAGTTGTGGTCCAAAACTTCTGGAGGGCCAAAGTTTGGCCACCACTGCAGTACAGTAATTGGAAACCATGTAGAACAACAAGTGGAAAACAAAATATGCAGTACTGATCATCATCACAGGTCCCTCCTGGTACTGCCAGTTATCAGCTGTTCAAAGGTCTGCATAAATAGAAAGGAGGAATAAGGGCTGAGGTGGGACTGGCCTAATTCCTATAGTTCCGCAGCATGGGCCACAGCCACTGAAAATGTCCTCACTTCCTTTGCCCATGAGGGTAGCAGGACTGAGATTCATTTATTTGACTTAAGAAAACGAATAAGTTAAGACTGAGAGAAAGACTTTCCCCCAAAGGTGTTATGACCTAGGTAGTCTGGACTCAGTCTCAACAGAGACTTGTAAATAGAGATGGGCACGAAACGAACAATTTTTCGTTTCCATTTTTGTTTTTTTTGTTTCGTTACGCAACAAAACAACAAACGAATTTTGTCTCTAAAATGAAATGAAACGAACAGAAACACCAGAAATTTTGTCGTCCGTTTCGTTTTCGTTACGGCAATACATTGAACTGCTTTAAATGCTAAAAAAATCACAAAAAATTGAAATAATGGTAATGAAACGGTAACGAAACGAACAAAAATGAAAACTTTTTTTGCAAAAATTCATGAAAAATGGAAACGAACCAAAACAGACCCCCTAAACGACAAACGACATGCCATTTTTTTGATTCGTGCCCATCTCTACTTGTAAATCATAAGCAACTGGCTGCCAAGAAGGAGTTTCTTCTAGAAGAAACATAGCTCTATGGTGCCTGGGGAATCTTTTTTACAATTCTATTTATATCAATCATTAACCCTAGTTAAGTCTTCCAGACATATGAAACTCTGCAGTAAAATTGCCAGCAGATCTTCAAGCCAATGAAAATTAGTAAATATTTATTACCATAGTTTAAAATATTCTCTCCCACCTTGCTCCCCAAAAGGGAAAGGAAGAAAGGCAGCACATAAAATTTGTAGAGAAGGCACATACTGTACACAGCTCTGCAACAGGTACCTATTCCAGTCCCATTGCTGAGTTAAGAGGATGGGCTCAGAACAGAAGTTATTTAAATTAAATTTAAGCCAAAATCAAGCCATAATGTTGAATGTGACAATTAAAACTAAAACTAAAATTAATAGAGGAATGCAGAGTCTATGAGTAGCACAGTAGGAAGCAATCAAGTATGATCTCTTATGAGGCTGTTGCCATGACATTCAAAAGCACTCACTATGATCATAGACTCTGAATATTCTGTCAACTGATTGATAGTCTGCTGCTTTTCTCTTCATGTAAGCAAATGTGATGGCAATATTAAGCAATTACTGCTAATGTCATCCAGCTGCTTCACTGCTGCCGACTATGCAACAATATTTCTGAACTGCCAGCAAAATAGCAAAGCTATAGGTACATAGTGTATGTGTTGTCCCCCACCCCCCAAGTCTGTCTCCCAGGATGGCATGCCAGTGGCAGCTGTTAAAAGGCCACAGACTCTTTTGGGTGATGTCTATCATTAATGCCTGCCTTCTGGGTTTCCTTTCTATCTCTCTCTCTCACACACACACATACGCATGCACACACACACATACAGTGGACCCGTGTATAACAAACAGTTTGTATAAATTTATATAAAGGAAAATTTGCTTAACAGAATTTCATGTGGAATGAATGAATTCCTTTTTACAAAGTACCACTGTGTGTGTGTGTGTGTGTGTGTGTGTCTATATCTATCTATCTATCTACAGTGGACCCTTGTATAACAAACAGCTTGTATAACATAAAATTTGTACAACATAAAAGATTCTGGAGATAGGGGAAATTTGCTTAACATAATCGCCTATGGGGAGAATCCATACAACATAAAAATGGGATAATTCTGTTTTCAATCCATTCCTATGGGAATTTGTATAAAGGAAAATTTGCTTAACATAATTTCATTTGGAATGAATTAATTCCTTTATACAAGGTACCATTGTATCTATCTATCTATCTATCTATCTATCTATCTATCTATCTATCTATCTATCTATCTATCTATCTATCTATCTATCTATCTATCTATCTATCTATCTATTCATTTGGGCGGTCGGTAGATAAAAGTTGCTTTTCTAAATACTGTATCACAAGTAAAGATAAATTTGAGTACTAAGGTATGTATGTAGTGGAATATATGTTAGTTTATACTTACATCTTCTACAATTTGCAAATGCCACATAAAGTCTGAGTTTATCAGAGTGTTTTAGAATCTGCTGGGTTCTATGATTAAATGGTGCAATAAAAATGCCACATCTAATTTTTAGGGTATTATAGAGGGAAGAACACTAGTGTTCACCTCAATAGCTAAGTCTGCTAGTTTCAGATAAGACTTTAAGTCACCCAGTAAATTTTATTTTATATTATTTTGCAAATCTCTGTTCCAAAGGACTGAACAGGTGCATAAATCATATTTGGCATATTGGGCTTTTATCTCGCTGTCAGCTTGATTCTTCTGTTTCCCTTCCCACTCCTCTAGCAAGTTTAGTACATTATGCACCAGCCTTTAAGATGGGATGTAGATTTAAAAGGCTGGCAGGAACACCTGGAGAGCACCCAGAGTCAATGATGAAGGCAAGAGCCAGCCTGCTTCTGAGCCTAGGGATGGGCTGAGAGAACAGCTGGGCAAAAGAGGCAGCTGGATTGCAGTGGGAAATCTAGATTCCAATCCTTAACCAGTTAGGAAATCCATAGATTATTTATTAACTGTTGAATATCCCATTTCTCTCGCCATCTGCAAGCAGAATCTAGGAAAGGACAACAGGAAAATAAATTTAACAGCAGAATGAAATCCATGGCAGAGAGTACGAGCTGTGGCAATCACACTAAAAATGCTGAAACAGTATTTAAAGTTAAAAAGCCTGGTAAAATATAAAGGCTTTTCACTTGGCAATGAGAAGACTATAATAGTGCATCAAATTCATTGCCAATTGTAACCCTTTTAGATCAATGGGATCACAAAACCAAGGGCAGCTGTGGGATAACTCTGGCATTCAATATTGGTGGGAATAAGTATCAGCCACCAGTTCATATCCTCTGTATCGTAAAAGAAATATATTGGGATAAGAAGCCAGTTAATGTGTAGAAAAGGAGAGGCCAAAAAAATTAAAGTTTAGATAGATTACTGAAGAAGTGGAGAGGTGATCAGTATCACAGACACAGTCTTTTCCTTTTCCTTTGTTTGGACACTCAGGGCTTTGAGATGGAACTACACTTGACAAAAATCTCTTGTAGAGATGGGCACGAAACGCCAAAATGGCATTTTGTTTTGTTTGGAATGAAATGAATTTTTTTCATTCCTCGTTTTGTTTCATTTTTACATTTTTTTTTAAAGCTGACCAGCCTCTCTGGCTGGTGCTTTTAAAACAAACCTAGCGCTGACGAGCTGGCCCATGGGCTGGGTTGGCCCTTTCTTTTAAAACCTAGCGCCGACCAGCTGGCCCGTGGGCTGGGTCAGTGCTTTTTTTTTTGTCTAGTGCCGATCAGCTGGCCTGCACTTGTCAAAATAAATAATAAATGAAAACAAAACAGAATGAAATGGAAAATTCCATTTCATTTTTTAAAGGGGCACTTCGTTTTATATTTTGTTCTGTAATGAAATGAAAAATGAAAAATGAAACAAAAAAATTCATTTTGTGCCCATCTCTAATCACTTGTGCTTCTAAGATTTCCCTGTGCCTGTCAGCTGAATCCCAAATGGTTTCAGACCATCTTCCTTAATGCTCTCAGTGTCTCTCTCTGGCAGAGAGAGGTGGGATCAATGCTGTGTGGGGCCTCATCGTCCTAATGGGTACAGAGTTTAGGACTGGCATTTCAGCATTTCTTCCAGCGCACAGTAAGGAATGACGGCCAAAAAAATCCTTTTGTTACTGCATTAGCTACTGCAAACTTCTGCCATCCTAAAGGTGTCATTAAATGGAATTGTTTCACTGATATTAACGGACTTACCACCAACACTACTGTAAGAGCCTATAAAATTTAATACAAAATGGTATGGTTTTTTAAAACAATTGTTCAACAGTGCCCCATTGCAATATCTGTTATTTTCTATTAAATTTTATGTGGCCTCTCAGCTGCAGTAAAAGCAGCCTACAGTACTGTATATCTTTTCAGATACCAGCTTGAAAAATGAGGGTATAATGTGTACTTCAAAAGAAATAAATTAGGGAAAAAGACACAATGGAAAGGTATCAACTGGATATTCATCCATCCATTCATCCATCCATCCATCCATCCATCCATCCATCCATCCATCCATCCATCCATTTGATTTGTATACCACCCATTAGGCTGCCAAGGCCACTATGGGCAGTTCACAGCAAAATAGACAACAATAACACAGTAAACAATAACCACAAAAACATAATAATTTAGAAAACCAAATGAAGATATAAATCAAACAAGAAAGAAAGAAAGACAACATAAAAGCAATTAATAAAAACAAGATGGCCATCCTGACAACTTAGGAGATGAAGGAACCCCTGTGCTCTGTTGATGTAATTGTAATAGCTTGAAATGCATTCTTTAACACATTCCTGTAACAGGTCTTCTATGAATTCAGAGTCTCCTCCCCACAATAATGGGCTACAGATTCTTCCTTCAGTACCATCAGACTTACTTATACACTGACAAGTGTTCAGATGTTTCCATCCTCCAACCACACCCCTTTTATTCTTTGTAGCTCATGAAAAATTAACACTAATCCTCCTGAATTTATGTTGTCTTCACTAGTATGTGCCCTAAAAGGGTCCTAAAGCAAGAATTTTAGGAAAGGAATATTACCTTACTACCGTCTGATTGCCAATGTTCCTTTCATGGGCAAGGTCATCGAGAGGGTGGCCGCGATTCGGATTCAATGATTCTTGGAGGACCAGCGGTGCCTTGATCCTTGCCAGTCTGGCTTCAGGCCTGGCCGGGGAACCGAGACAGCTCTGGTCGTGCTGCAAGATGACCTAATCCGGGCGGCCGACAGGGGTTGCTCTACCCTGTTGGTTCTCCTGGATCTGTCAGCGGCCTTTGATACCGTCGACCACGGTATCTTACTGGACCGGCTCTTGGAGGTGGGTATCGGGGGCACTGTTCGCAGTTGGCTCCGGTCCTTCCTTTCGGGTCGGCCCCAGTATCTGCAGCATGGTGGAGAGTTGTCAGCCCCGTGGACACTCCCTTGTGGGGTTCCGCAGGGCTCGTCTCTCTCCCCCATGCTGTTTAACATCTATGTAAGGCCGCTGGCTGGGGTCATTCGGAGATTTGGAGTCTGCTGTCATCAGTACACTGATGACATGCAGCTCTATCTCTCCTTTTCCACCTCTGCAGTGGAAGCTGCCCGGTCCCTCGACCAGTGCCTGGAGGCGGTCATGGCTTGGACCAGGGCCAACAGGCTCAAACTCAACCCCGAGAAGACCAAGGTGATGTTCTTTGGGAGTTCGCTGTCTGGCTATGGAGGCCCTCTCCCCAGCTTGGAAGGTGTTTCTCTCCAGCTGGCGGAGAGGGTTCGGAATCTGGGTCCGGCACTTTCTTTGGATGCCCAGGTAGCTGCCATGTCCCAGACCGCGTTTTACCATCTTCGTCAGATTGCTCAGATCTGCCCCTACCTGGACGGTGACTCCCTGAGAGCAGTGGTTCAAGCTCTGGTGATCTCGAGGTTGGACTACTGCAACGCCCTCTACATGGGGTTGCCCTTGACTCTCCTCCGGCATCTGCAGCGGGTGCAGAATGCAGCAGCCAGACTGGTGGTGGGCGCGCGTTGCTATGACCGCATCACCCCAGTTCTGGCTCGACTGCATTGGCTGCCCGTTGCGTCCTGAATCAGATTCAAGGTCCTGGTTTTAGTTTATAAAACCCTCCATGGCTTGGGCCCGGACTACCTGGCAGAGCGGATCGCCCAGCGATCAACTTCGGCCCAACCAGTTCGGCAGTCGCGAGCGCACTCACTTCGGGTTGTTCCACCCCAAGAAGCCAGAAGAACCTCCACCCAAAACCGTGCCTTCTCAGTGGCTGCTCCACTGTTGTGGAACAGCCTCCCCAGCGAAGTGCGCTCTGCAGAGTCCCTGCTGGCCTTTCGCAGAGCGGTGAAAACCATCCTATTCCGCGAGGCCTTTGGTGACCTAGCTTAGCAATTTCCCCCCTCCCCCTCCCCCGCCATCTGCCCACCAGTTTGTTCACCCTACCGCTCGAGGTTACGAGTGATGAATGCTATCGTAAGGGTGTTTGTAATTTTATGCTTGTATTTTATTGTTTTAATTTTGTTGTTTGATGTTGTGAATTGTATTCTTGTGCGCTATTAGTCTTGTAAGCCGCCCAGAGTTCCCGTAGGGAAGATGGGTGGGGTATAAATTAAATAAATCAAATAAATAAATAAATAATAGAGTTGTGCTAAATTATGGTGTTTAAACTTTTTCAGTGCAATGTTTGTTGTTTGAGGGGGCTGAATAGTTACCTTTCATGTTGTTGTTGTTGTTGTTGTTGTTGTTGTTGTTGTTATTGTTAATTGCCCCCTAGTGGCAATAAAAGGATTGGCGCTCTGGGTGGTTTTCCAACATAATTGTGCAAACAGTTAGCCCCGCCCCCCCAGCAAGTTGGATACTCATTTTACTGATCAGAATGAAGGCTGAGTCAGCCTTGAGATAATTACTAGAATCCGTTCAGATCAAGCTCATGTCAAGAGTAGAGGCTAGGCTGCAGTACTGCAGTTTAAACACCGTGCCAAATCCCACTGTTGCTGCTGTTCATAACTACATTTCTTTTGTTGCTGTGAATTTTTGGATATATCCTCTTCCCATTAAGTACCTTTTGCAAATCAAGGATTCCACACTGAGCATTATAGCATCATGATACTACAGAAACAATCACATATGTCACTAAAATAAAACCATCAACTTCATACTGAATCTGTGACAGTGGAGGAAAAATACGAAGGTAAAAGCCCTTTGTTGAAACTGGTAACAAATATCTCTTCTGCCCTCGGTGAGTTGGCAGACCAATCCAATGTCCATGAGCTTTCTTTTTATCACCAGTGGTTACTTACTGTTGGCTCCATATGTGACTGAAATCTTAACGGGTATTGAGGCAGTGTGTGCATGTTTCTGTCCTTCTTGCAGCATGTTCACCACTTTTTTTAGCCTTCCTTTTGAGCACTGGAAAACTGGGGCAAGGGAGCAACATTTGCAGGGAGTGAAAGTGTTGACTTCCAGTGTTACCTCAGAGCTGTACCCTATTTTCAGCTTGGCCCAAAGTGACATTTATAATGGAGTGGAAGCATTGCTCTCAAGACTCCCCGGAGGAGTAGGTATAGTATGTTGCAGCAAAAACAATGAAAGGTTAGTAGGTTTTATTAGCCATTACTGATCAAGGGCTGCCGTCCACTTCTTCAGACACATTTTCAGATGCATAATGCCAACACTGTTGTGAAAAGACTGAGTATTATTTTAAAAATAAAATTGGTCTATGAAAAATTATGCTTTCTTCTATATATGACCCTATGGACATATGGAAACTATATAGGCCAACAGAAAGATCAGTGTGTGAAGAGAAAATTTACTCCTTGTGTTTCTCTGCTGATCACTTCAAAGAAAAATATGGCAAATATTTAAGATCCTTTCTAGAAATTGATTGGATTTGGGGGAACAGAGGATTCAAGGTATGGAATGCAGTGTCTTGCTTCCCTAGGCTGCTGGATCATTGTTAACTGGTAAATGGGGTGGTACCAGACACAGCCAGACTAGAGAAAGGCAGGGGAGTGTTTGGGAGGAGTAAAGTAATTCCTATCAGGTGTGATAGACTTTTTATTACCACTTCCTTGAGTATTCCCATTTCAAATCAAAGTAGAATGGTGTTGGTGAGTAGTTACCAGAGGGGTCTGCCCCATGACAACCTGGAATGCTGAATTTTTTTAAAAAAAAACTGAACCCAAGAAACGCCTGATGTTCAACCTGGATTCCAAAAGCAGAAAGGCACTCAAGATCATATCAAAAACATCCCCTGGCTATTGGGACACAACCCAATGGATTTCAGAGGAAGATCAATCTCTGTTTGCTGGACTATAGCAAAGTCTTTGATTCTGTCCATCATGAGAAACCATGGTTTGAAAGAAATGGGGTGTGCCTCAGTACTTGATTGCCCTGACCCATAACCTGTATTGGGAGCAAAGAAGCTACCATTAGGGCAGGATATCGAGAAATGGAATGATTTCCAGTAGATAAATGTGTCAGACAAGACTGCAATGTATCCCTTATCTGTTTAACCTGTGCGCACCTCCATTTCTAGCACATGGAAAGGCAGACTAGATTCAGATGAAGGGGAAGTGAAATTGGTGGAAGAAACATCAATAATTTAAGCTATAGAGATGGCATCACCTTATTGACAGAAACCAGCAATGACTTGAAACAACTCTTAGGGAAAATGAAAGACACCAATGCCAAAGCAGGACAGCAGTTGAACACGGAGCAGATAAAATATTGACTACAGAAGAGCTATACAACTTTAGTGTGGACAATGAAGAAATTTAAATAGTTAGAGATTTTTTAATACATCAGTCAATGCAAGACTTAGTCCAAATCCCTGGTTTGATAGAGACTGTCTTCTTTTGAAAAACCAGTTACGTTGCCTGTACCACTCTTATAGATTAACCCAGTCAGATCCTTCTCCCCCAAGCGAATATATTAAATTAAAAAAACACTATAAGTTTGTAATAGCTCAGAAGAAGCAAACTTTCACCAAGGAAAGATGGAACTTAATGATTCATTATGTTCATTCCAACAATAGTAAACAGTTTTGGACGTTGGTTAGGGGTGCCTTAAAAAGCAGGTCAGGTTCCTTGGATGCCCAGATTCCTGTGCACATATGGAAGGATCACTTTACCAACATTTTTTATGATCCTCAATCCCCGGACCTAGATTCCCCTCATCCAGCATCTCCCAACTTACCTAAATGGGACCCAGTAGATACTTTAGAGATCAAAAATTTGATTTCTAATTTAAAACTGCGAAAAGCGGCCGGCCCAGATGGGATCCCCCCTGAACTCCTAAAAAAGCACTTGGAGTGGTGGGCCACTCCTTTGGCCACCCTTTTTACATTAATTGACCAGTTTGGAAGGGTACCTGTAGCATGGACTAAAGCCATTATAGTACCTATTTTTAAAAAAGGAGACCCTCTAGACCCAGGAAACTACCGCCCAGTCAGCTTGCTGTCCATTATAGGGAAACTTTATGCTCTCCACCTAGTGAAAAAACTGACAACCTGGATGGACAACCATAGGATTTTGGGCCCGGAACAAATTGGCTTTTGTAAAAGTAGACATACACTAGACCACTGCTCAGTATTGGCCCACCTTGCAGAGAAGAACAATGTCATGGGTGGGAGGAGACTGTTTGTAGCTTTTTTCGACCTAAAAGGGGCTTTCGACTCAATCTCAAGGACCCTACTGTGGGCCAAACTGGAAAAATCCTCAATTGATAGGAGACTGCTGTTCCTCATTCAAAAGCTATATCTTAACACGAGCTGCCAGGTGCGCTATGGCCCTGCCGGGGAACTGTCGGATGGGATCCCAAATAACAAGGGGGTTAAACAGGGTTGCATCCTGGCACCCTATTTATTTAACCTTTTTATCAATGACTTGAGCGATTCCTTGAAACAAGTTCAGGGCCACCCCCCCCAAGTTAGGTTCCCAGCAAATTTCACTACTCCTTTATGCAGACGATGCAGCAGTTCTATCCCAAACCCAATTGGGTCTTAAGAGGCTCATAACAGCTTTTGCAACTTATTGCGATAGCAACAGCCTATCCATCAACACCCAGAAATCTAAGATTTTAGTTTTCTCAAAGAGGTGGAAAAGATTGCGTTGGTTTCTACACAATGACACTCTAGAGCAGGTTAAGGAATATAAATACCTTGGGATTACTTTTAGATACAACATGAGCTGGGCAACTCATAGAAGCCACGCCCTTAATCTTGCTAAATGTAGTTCACAAGCAGTGGCTCGGTTCTTCTACAGAAGCGGAGGTCGCCATGTCCCATCAGCCATTCAAGTTTTTCAAGCAAAAACAAGGGCTCAATTATTATATGGCACCCCAGTGTGGATCAAAGCATTCAACTCTGAGGTTGAAAAAATTCAATCTGCTTTTTTGCGTCAGATTCTGGGGGTCCCAAACTGTGTACCCTATGCAGTGTTGTGCCTCGAGGCAGGAGTGGGTAGATTGGAAATCAACGCCTGGACCCAGACCCTAAAGTACTGGCTTAGAATCCTTTTTTGTGCAGACCAACTGGGGTACATAGCCGACATGCTGTCTGATTCTTATCAAAGCCGCTGGCAATCCTTCATTAACCAAAAAATCAGGTCTGTAGGTATCCCGCTTGACCATATCTTGACGTTAGGGCAGAAACAGGCTCTAAGAATCCTTACCCAGAGGCTAAGTGACATAGAGAGGCAGGAACTTTTCTCCCTGGCATATAGAACCTGCTCCCCTTTGTCACAAGGTGTGTTTCCAACGCATAAGACCCCTGCGGCATATTTAACTTCACTTAGTTCACCACAGGCTTGTAGAGCTTTCATGTTGGCCACGATGAATGTATTGCCATCAGCACTCCTTCAGGGTAGGTTTACGGGGATTCCGCGCCAAGAAAGATTTTGCCCATGTGGAAACCAGTCCCCAGAATTTATCCAACATGTGCTCTTATTTTGCCCTTTCTATGATCATATTAGAAACAACTTAATTGCCCCATTGCTAAAGAAGTTCCAAGGCCACCCTTCTAGATGGTTAGTCCAATACTGTTTATTAGACAAGAACTCTTATGTTACAGCCCAGGTAGCAAAGTTTTTTATGGCCGCTATACGCAAGAGAGCAGAGATTACCTCGACCATCCATCCATCTTCCTGATGTTTTTACCCATTCACAGTTTTACCCTTTTTCACTGTTTTTAAGATTCACTGTATATTTGCTTATATGGGTCATACGACCGCAATAAACTTGAAACTTGAACTACATCAGTCAATCATCAATTCAAATGGAGACTGCAACCAAAGAAATCAGAAGACAGATTAAGAAGGACAGCAATGAAAGAATTACAAAAGATCATCAAGTATAAGGATGTGTCAATGGAGACCAAGACCAACATCATCCACACTCTTATATTTCTGATCATTACGTATGTGTGTGAAATATGGACAGCGGAGAAAGCAAATTAATTTGGAAAAGAATGAAAGCAGCAGGAAAAGAGGTAGACCAAATATGAGGTGGGTTGACTCCCTCAGGGAAGTGACAGAAGTGACGGAATTGCATTTACAAGAGCAGGGCAGGGATGTTAATGAAAGGACATTTTGAAATTGTTCATTCACAATACAGTAAGTCAGAGATGACTTGATGGCACAAAATTGCAACAAACACCACATGGTAATTTTAAAAAATTGAACTGGTTTTCCAGTGCCTATTATTATTATTATTATTATTATTAATTATTATTATTATCATCATCATCATCATCTGTGGATGACGAGAGCCAATCCATTATGAGATCCTGGGTTATATAGCTGCTGGACCTTCTAATGGCCCTCTGTCTCTTATTTCCTTCTAATAGTTCCAAGGACCAAGTGTCCAAATGTGGGAAGGGGGGCATTTTTTTACTGTCTTATCATCCACCTTCTCCATGCTAGCTGAAGCTCTGCTCTGCTCTGCTCTGCTCACTCTCCCTCCCTCCCTCCCCCCATACACAAACACATGCAGAAAACAACCACCTGCAACAAATTCCATAACAGTAAATAATATTTGGTGTACATAAGGAGAGCCAGAACAGTTTTCTAAGCATTTGGAAAAGCTATTCCCAAATACTTTTGTTCCATGATAAAAATGTATCTGCACAGAATGATGTTTGCAAGCAAAGGTAATACATTATTTTTATTATTCAACTTAATAACTCCCAATTATATTTAATAGGCCCTAGTTATTTGTTTAAATTATGGGACACCCATAATGTTTTAATTATTGTTTTTAATTATTTATTGACATTTTACTGTTTTATCTGTTTTAATTCTTTTTGATTGTAAGCCACCCAGAGACCTTTGGGTAGTGGGTGGCATATAAACTGTAAAAATAAATTAAATAAATAAATAAATAATGTGTCATCCCTTAAAATTCTTAATTAGTTCTGTATTACGCAAAAATGTCAGCCTGTATGAACACCAATGATAGTACAAATGTCAACTTCTAAAGGATCCTCTCTCTGCTCATTTTATACTCTGCATTTGGCAGCTTAATTCTTTGAGCTGTGATATCTGAAAGCTGCATCTTTGTATAAAAATTCCTCAAACTCCAGGGATCTTATTTTTATCCATACTTCATTACTTGAGCAAAATGACAAGTTTGGGCAAACGGGCTCATAACAACATCCTGCAGAAGTGAACAATGAAAGCACAAGTACGGGCGAACCCTGTGAAAGGGTTGTTCGACCCCCATGTTGAGAACCGCTGCTATAGAGCTTCTCCCTTTATTGAAGTTTTTAAGGGAATGTTAATGGTAATTGGTAGGAACAAGATATTCAAGAGCTGGGCTAACATATCAAAACAGAATTCTTGGCAGGTCAGCTTCCTCCTTTTTGTAACATTTAATTCACATTAGCCTAGGTAAATCTTTAAAATTTTGGAAGTTAATGACCTCCAATAAAGCCACAGCATTATTTTCTTTCAGTGTTCTTTCAAGAGAAGAGTATGAGTTATTCTACAATATAAACACAATGTTATTATTGCCTTTTAGTGCTTATTTACAAATGTAGTATGAATTAATCCACAGATAAATAAAATATCTTGACCTATATCCTTCAACATCTTTCCAAGGCACTGACATTAACTTCAGGAAGGCAATTTATCTAGTTTAGGCCTGAGGGTTTGGAGACCAAATTCAAGTTTCCAGCTCCCACCATGGGTCACACTGGGCACAAATATGTCTGAGAGCGGAGGGTGCAGTGGCATGCTGAAAATAAACTGCTTTTGAGTAAGATTTAGAATGTTAAATGTCTGACTACACAACACACACATACAAGTGTAGTTTTTTTTTACCAGAGCAAGATGAGGTTTTTTTTTGTTAGATATTTGAGAAGTACTGTACTTGTGGAGCAGCATCTATCATCTTTACCTTCAAAGAGATGGGAAAATGTAAAAGCAGCTAAGGATGGAAGATTTTTTTTTAAAGTGCCTGGGAAGTTTTTTAAGCCAGTGATTGGGAAAGTCAACTTCTCCAGGTGTTGTTAGATGGCAGTTGCCATCAGAGCAGCCAAAGGTGAGGCATGATA
The DNA here is from genome assembly GCA_023846285.1 of Phrynocephalus versicolor. Lineage (NCBI taxonomy): Eukaryota > Metazoa > Chordata > Lepidosauria > Squamata > Agamidae > Phrynocephalus > Phrynocephalus versicolor. The sequence goes on from JAHTLZ010003305.1 coordinate 5,866,651, forward strand.
AGGGTTATATATCCCGCATTACACAGCTAATTGAAATTAAGTCAAGCCTTTTCCCCTTTAAGGTTAATGCCATAACCTTAATGCCATAAGAAAGAGAACTTCCTAAGGCAGTATCAACACTGTTATACTGAAGTTTCCTTGATTGCTATTATTGCTTAACATTCCAATGGCTGATTTTGAATTAGTTGTGCATTTCTGCCAGAAACCAGCTATATAAATACAGGGAAGCCCTCCAGATTTTCCAGTTGCTCAATGGACACGTTATAGCCAGCAACTCCATTGTTTCCCATTAACACTTTGATCCCCTTGGAATCAGTTCTGAAGTACTGTAGCTTTTCTACTCAATTGTTGTAATTACTGTCCCTAAAATGCACTTCTCTTTGCTCATCATAAGCATGTCAACTCTCTTGTTTGCCACATCTCTCCATTTATCTTTTGACTCCCATTCACTATTTCTCTCGATTCATGCACTCACCTGTTCCCTAAAACTTGGGAGAATAAGATGTCACCATGCATCCTTCATGGAACATATCTGGCATTTTCTGAATGACAACATTCATCTCTGATTATTTAAACACTCAGATAATTTTTGTGACTATCATAAACAAAAATATATTGCTCAACTCCAGCTGACATACACTAATGAATACTGACCATCATTTTTAGATTATTCTCAAACTTACTCTGTGTATTCTGTTATTTTGGACAATCACATATTCTTTATTAAAGGTGGCATTAATGCTCTCACTTCAGTAATCCAGTATCATGCACACAGAGAGATTTTGAGCACAGGAGGTCATCACAAACAATACAAACAAAATTGCCTTATGTTTCAAAGATCTAAATCTTAGCCCTGTACCTTAAAGAAAACTCCAGTGGTTTTAGCCTACATTATTATACAGCTCTACAATCATCTTGTTTTATAAAGCATGCAATTAAAGAAGAATGGTTCTTACCATGAAAGTCAGGCCTATAATTAAACTCTCACACTTATTAGTTTATAACTGGCTATGGCAGGACAGGATGTCAGTCAAGGTTTTTGCTATGTTTTTAAAAAATAATAAAATGGAGTGCATGGAGATGGAAAATTTGTACAATATGCCAGTTGATTCACATAGGTAACATGAAAGCAAAAAGGAGGTTGAGCCACGTGGCTATCAAAAAACACAATTGCAAAAATAAGTTACAGGCGATAACTTTAATTTAATTCTTCATGTTAATTCTTCAGAGATCTAGTCAATGACTGTGAACATATGGATTGAGTTAGTATAGTGTCAAGCTAAAAATACAATCATGCAGTTTACTGATAATTACATTCGCCTATGTTTAATGGTCTTATTCCAGTAAGTGCGTTTAGGATAGCTGTAATTCTAAATAAACTTACTAGAGAACTGCTTCATTATGGGGCTTACTGCTGAGTAAACATGCATAAGACTATCCTATAAATATGCGAGCTCTAACTCTGGAAGATAAAGTTATAAATGTCACTCCTGCCATAAATGCACTATGCTTTTTTGTAGAATGCTTGGATATGATAACAGGCTTCCCATATGTTATTTTTGTAATCTTGGTATCAATCATGTAAATTCATTATCCTCATATTCCAAATGAGGGCAGTGAAAATGGGGGACTGTGTCTTTCTGAAAGGCATGTCTGGAACTTGTAGAAGAGTGTCATTCAATTCATGCTTTTTTTAAAAAAAAGTTGAAGCTCAGTTACACAATGTAACAGGGATGCTGGAAGGACAACTGATATAATGTGTGCAAATTGCTTTGAACACTGAGGGGGAAAATGTGACATAAATGCTACGCATTATTGTGTGGATTTACGCTCAAGCAGATAGTATTACCCTTAAGTACATGAGAGTTGAATTGTAAAAATACTGTATTCCATTCAAAGCACTTAAGAATAGCTATGAACAATAGACAACATGGCAGCGAAACTCTCACAATAGCATGTGGAATCATTAGGGCTTCTTGTCTGCATTTAGTACAGTTTTGCTCTTACTTCTCATTGTGAATGGGCTGTCATTTGTAATGTCTTTCAGGAGAATCCAGGAGAGTGCCTCTCAAATGCTCACACTGTTGCAGCTATAAGCAAAGAGAATACTGGGCCTTGCTTATACCCACCACAGTCAGGCAACAACTTTCCCACAGGCTGCATATGGGCTTCCTGAGGCTCTGCCTGGCCCACAGAGGAGGAGCGACTTGTCTTCCACCTGTTTCAGAAGTGCCAAAGAAGGACAGGATGAAGATGTACACTGAGCGCAGCCTTGGAATGCAGGTGCTATAGCACAGCTCCGTTTTAAACATGAAAGGTGAGTGAAAGGAAGAGCCAACTAATGGGATCACATTAAGGCCAAAGCCTGAAAGCTACTTTTCGCAACAAATTCATTTCCATTATATGTAAATACAACATTGTTCTGCCATAGTAACTAATTACATTGTGAAAATCCATTATTTATTATGCTATAATAAAAAAAAATCTCATTGTTTTTTACATTCCATGGCTCACAACTTTGTTGTTGTCATTTTCTTACTGGTGAGGGAAGAAGCCTTAAGGCTAAAATCTATTCTGTAAATCACGCTTGCATATATATAATGCTGTCCCTGGTGAGGGAAATTGCCAGTAATGAAATACTTTTTTCCTTCAACCCTGTGGCTCCCCCATGATCATTAAGTGTGAATCAGCTAAGATCTTGAATTATCAGCAGTCTCTCCATGACTCTGACATCATCACTTTTACATAATTGTAATGGACAGAAAAGGATTTTAGCTGCAGGATTATCCCCTTCCCAACAAAGTAACAACAACTATGACAACAAAAAAGTAGAGAGCTGCAGTAGAGAGCCGAGACATTTAATGCGTCTTCACACCCCAGCCAAGTACAGCATGTACTAGTTTGTTTGTAGCACAGACAAAACCCCTACACAACTTCAGAATAACACTGCCTGCCTGATGTTGCCTTCCTGCCTGTTGGTGACACCTGCCTGGCCATTTCCTGGTCAAACTCCAAAGAACACATTTTTATGAATGATTCTTTCTCACACACAAAATGGGTACACACTTCATAATCTACACAGTATTCTGTTTCTGTTTAAGAAATGAGTGGAATGAATATACACTCACGAGAGACACATGAAAATTTACAGCTGCAGTAAATTGTACTCTCACCGAAATAAAGAAGCAAAAATATAGCAGGTTAATGTCTTGGATGGATGGGAACTTGAACCTGGTTTAGTAACCCCAAGTCCAATTTTCTGTCACTGTACCATACAGTTTATATTTGTTTACCAAATACAGTAATAACAGTGGTTGCTCATACAATTTGAAAATGCAACAACCTCTTTTTCAATATTGGTACCATGTATAGCGTTCCACATTCCTTTAGAAAGTCCATAAATCCATGCAAAACTGTGAACATTAATTATTATCAGCATTTGTCCAACAGTGTGGTATGACAGAGATAAAACTGTACCTGTTTATTCCACATCCATGATGAATACATTGGCTAGATGAAGAGAAGTAGGTCAGACTTGTTCGTACAGATAAAATGAAATAAGTAAGGCTTGCAGGCCAAATGTAATATTGCAGCCTAATTTGTATTAGTCCATTTGCTCAAATATATCACTGTTAGTCGTTGGTGGTGGGGAGGGAAAAGGCATCAATGCGCTGCCAGGGCATGCAAAATTACTTCTTGTTCAACACAATGATAGGACAAGTGAGAAGTGACCAGATGGGGACAACTCTCTCCTTTTTCCTTGGAGGAAAATGAGAATTAAAAAAAAATAAGCTAATGGGATGGAGCAGCACAATAATATAGAATACTGGTTGTTTGAAAAATGTGTTCTGAATTCACAGCTACCAATAACAAATAAACAGTAACATGGGATTTTGCTAATCCTAGAAGCTACAAACAAACTGATAATGTTAATAAGATTCAATAATTGAAAACAACTCCATTAGAGGTTTAAGCGTTCTATCTAAATATTACACACTGTTTTCATCCAGCTCCGTGGCTTTTTGCTCTTTGTATACAATACGCCCGAAATTCATTATATGTAGATGCCGCATTTAGTATATTTAATGATAGTTAATCTCTATTTACTTTCCAAAAGAATATGTGGAAAGAACAACAGTCAATTTGAAAGTTTTTTTCTGCCCTTTAAGAGGGCCCATAAGGAATTACAAGCTTTAGAGGGAAATAACAAACCAAAGCACAATGTTGAAAACCAAAACAATGACAACAACCCGATCTTGTATGTGCTTTTGAGCAAAGAGGGCAAGAGAGGGCTCCCTGAGCCTACTCACTTTGCATGCTTTGATGCCAGGTGCTCATTATAAATTCAGTAGCAAGCTTGGTAAAAGGGTAAGAGCAAAGTAGGTGAAATCATAGACAATTTCCTGCCAGCTGTATTTGCTGACAGTGAAGCATAGGGGATTAAGAGGGGCCAGGATAGGCAGGATAAAAAATATACTTTAAAAGGCAGAATTTTAAAAAGAAGATGATCTAATTAGCATTTATGTATCACTTCATTCTTTGTGAATGACTTGCATTTATATTCCACTAGGCACACACTCCCCTTTTTGGATGTGCACCTTAATGTGGCTAGGGGGTCTGAGTGTGTCAGAGAAGCCAAGAGCAATACCATCAAGAAGCTAGACTCTGTTATGAGCCTGGACCCCTTGCAGCTCATCCAAGGTGAAATCTTCAATGTTGAGGCACCAGACTAAGAGGCATCCACCTTCTTCAAGGAGAACACTTGCATCAGAGAAGGAATAGATCCAACGGAGATGGAGGGAGAGAAACGTCTAGAAGGGAGCTACTGTGCAGTAGCAACAGCTGAAGGTGACACTGTTGGATGATCTTTTACAGACAATGGCAGTAAAAGAATCCTAGAGGCAAAATATAGTTTAAACAATATGTCTGATGAACATAAAGTCCAACCAAAGAACAGATTTGCATTACTAAACTCAAAAGATTGTGAACCCAAAGAGGTGTGGATTGAAATCAGATATATTATTTGGGAACAATGAGAAAATATAACAGCTGTAGTTAAAAAGAGAAAGAAAGAACTCAGATGGATGATGGAAGAAACACTTAAAATTGTAAATACCGCAATGGGCAAAAAACAAAACAAAAGGCAAAAGAAGTAGTGCTGGAATCCTGAATGCAGCTTTTCAGTGACCATCCCATTGAGACAAAAAGTACTATTATAGTGGTTAGTGGAAACAAATTAAGGTGAACAAGAAAAGAAGAAAAACAGGAAATCTCTTTCAGAACATCCAAGAAATCAAATTTAAGCCTATATTATGAATAGTGAAAGATCAATAGGAAATCACACTATCTCAGCAATAGAAAATAAAGAGAAGGAGGAAACAGTACACTGAAGAGCTATACAGAAGAGATAAAAGGATGGCAGATTCCTCTGTAGAGGGATCTTGTGATGAAGAATCTGTAGTTCTAGAAGTGAAGCAAAAGCTGCCCTTACTGCTGCATCGACATGTTATAACATGATTTTGTTCCCTTCCCTTGGAAGTCCATCTGCTGTTCTCTCTAGTGATTAACCTTATGGGGAGAAAGGTGATGACAGACACTCCCTAATTCATAAGAACACCTCAAACTGTTTCATGACAAACTAGCTGAAGTCACCAAAAATAGGGATGCCCGTTTCCACTGGAGAAAACTTCCTTATGTCTGCTTAATGTAGGGTGTGCTCCTTAGAAGAAGATTAGTATGAACTGGCACTAGTTTTGCATCCCAGAACATTCCTTAGCAGCCTTCCCCAAGGAGGAGCTTCTAGTTCAGTGGTTTAGGTATCTGGCTGTCAAGGCAGGTGGCTGAGGTTTGACTCTGACTCCTTGACAGGAGCTGGACTCAATGATCCATGGGGTTCATCTCTGCTGGCCTAAGATTATATATTATGTTTTCTGTTTTCACTTTATAAAAACTTTCAGTATAAATTTTTGCCCCATGCAAGGCTCCTTGATATGCCACTAATATACGGGAGTCTGGGTAATCAAACTTCCAGGAGCTTTAATTCGCAGAGACAGTAGCATCATAACCCTCTTCCTTCAAACTCTCCTATTGTCTCCTAGCCAATCTGCAATCTGATATCTGGAATGTGAATAGATTTTTCTGGGCAACAGTATACTGTTATGACTAATCCCTGTTGGGGAAAAAAATCTGATGTGTGCACACAGCACTGCACTGTGTGTGGCATCTTCCATGCCAACCCTTTAGGGTATGTTTCCTTGACCTCACTTTTGCCACTGCCTCTTTTGATAGTGGGTGGCTATCACCTGCTCCTTGTACTCTGGCAAAAGCTATGGTTTTTTCCTAGTACAGTATTCTGTTCAGGAGTAAAGCTGATCAGTGAAACACTCTCTTTGGGCAAGATTGATTGTTTGGGACAAATACAGCACCTCTGATCAAGGAAAGGGGGGCTCATGCAGACTATAGATGTCTGAAGGAAATGGCGACTAGGCCCACCAACTGACAGGAGAGAGATTACTTTTCCTGTCAGACTGTTTTTGTCACATTTAAGAGGTCGCAGAATACAAAGGGCCCAGGAAGCCATTACTCATAAAGTCATGTTAACTGTGGGGAAAATCAAGCTGACAGACAGATCAGATCTTCACTAGCTTCATCCTGAATGGATATTGAAGACCCACTGACTTATAAAATATCCACTCCTCAGGGAACTAAAATGGGTAGAACTGGCTTGTTGATATCAATTAATGCATCTTTCTGTATTTACTGTTAAAGTACTGCTTGCACCTCCTTTGAAATTACTATAATTTACTGGGTTTCTAATGAGGCTTTCTAAATGGGAGCTGTAGAGGCACCTATGGTGAAAGGAAGGCATTTTTCTCTATCAAAAATATGATGTTAATGCTAACCGTTATTGAGAGCTTTCACACAAAAGACATAGCGTTATCCTTAAGTACACAACACCTGAATTTTAAAGATTTTATTCAATGGGCTACCATTGGCATTCTGTTGGAATGGAATCCAGAACAGCAGTGACCAAATATACACACAGTATGGCCAACAGCAAGGAAAACAGCACATCATCTAAATGACCCTGAAGGAAGCCTGAAGGTTGAAGATGAGGAACTAGGCCTTCTTGACAGTCATGCCATGTGTCTGGAACTAATACCTGCCCAATATTGGCCTGGCCTTTTAGCTGATTACTTTTAAAGACTTCTAAAACCCTGGTTATTTAGACAGGCCTTTCAGACCATTCCATCCATGGAACACAGGGAATCTAACCACTGTTAAGTTGATAGACTGTCACTATCTGAATGTTTCATCAAATATTTTATTGTACTATATTTAAGACAGAATGTCTAGTTTAGACTTTTTTCTTTAATATTATTTTGCTAGTCTAATATAAAGTTGTTTTATTAGAATTATTGTCTATTGTCAAACTCAGTTGTGAACCACCCAGAGTGGCCTTTAGGCAGATGGGTAGTACTGCATACTAATTAACTCACTCACTCAATCACTCACTCACTTATTAACCAATTTTCACAGGATTTTCTGGGGCTCTCCCTGACACAACAGAGGAAAAGTGACCTGTTCGTACAATGTTACTGTGCTCTTGAAGAACCAAAGGAAAATGGGATGACTGTTAACACTAATTTTCTCCAAGGCAGTGCCTTCAGATGTGTCGGGCAAGTGGTAGTTGTTGTCCAATGGATCTGTAGTGCATGACACGGAGGAAGGCTGATTTGTGAGATACTTACCTGCTGCTCTATGATATTGCAGAGCTGAGCAGACTTCTGTTTAACTATCTTAATTTTCACATGGAAACCCATCCAACCACCACATTCCTGTACTTTCCCTAAACCTCATGCATATTTATGTGCCGATTATGAGGATCCTAAGGTATAAATGCATTAAGGGACTATAATTTAATGTGCTTGAGTCTATTACATGGTATAATGCAATTACTGTTTGATGTCCATTTTACCTCAACACTTTATTTCATAACTATCGCTAACTTATTAAGTAATCTCAGTCCTGGAATTGTGAGTGGGGGAGAGGAATCCACTGGACAAATATATCATTTGTCTATGAAATCTACACATGTTCTTTGGAAAATGATAAGGGACTTAGACCCAACCATTACAGAAGAAAATGAAATGTCTACCCAGCTAAATATAGAATAAGAGAAGTGCTAGGCAACCAGTATGCATGGATGGACCTTTCAACATATTTGTAATCAACCTGTCACAGTTCTGTTACATTCTTCTGTAGTTTCAGGAACACTGTACACTGTTTTATTGTCACGATAAGCACCTGTGAAGTTGGTTCAGATAAAACAGATCAAAGTGGATCAAAATCACCTAATGAGATTCATAGCTAATTGGGGATTTAAACTTAGAATCTTCTCTTGAACTCTGCTCATTACTTTAGAACCAGTGCTTGGAAGTCACATGTTACAAATATCAACATAATCTGTAATACATTAGCTGATATCCTGTTGCTTTGCATTGCAAATTGAAACTAAGGAATGATAATCAAATCAGTGAATTTATGGAAGAACTGACTCCTCAAATCTCCATTGATTTCAATTAACCTACTACTTTGGCTCAATGGGCCTACTGTAATCTGCTCTGCAAAATGGCAGGATTATATTTATCATTTTGGGGGAGAAATATTTCTGTTTTTAAGTAATGGAACAGCTGATGCCATTTCATGTATATGTAATAGGTAGTGCTCATTCATTATTTTGAAAACATTACTTTCAGTAATTGCATTGGGCCCTTTTTGGATTTTTAAGAACATTATATCATCTATCTATCTATCTATCTATCTATCTATCTATCTATCTATCTATCTATCTATCTATCTATCTATCTATCTATCTATCTATCTATCTATC
>JAHTLZ010003305.1:5875553-5906031 GCA_023846285.1 Phrynocephalus versicolor
ATCTATCTATCTATCTATCTATCTATCTATCTATCTATCTATCTATCAGGTTTAATTCCAGGTAGACAGCTCAAGGTTCACTCAGCCTTCCTTCCCTCTTAAGTCAGTAAAATGAGTACATAGCTATTGGCAGGGCTGGAGTGGGGGGAATGGGTAGCATGCACAAAGAACATGTAAACCACCCAGAGAGTGCTTTAAGCACTATGGGGTTTATATCAGTAGCACACTTTGTTTTTGCATTTGCATAAACAAACTCAGTTAAAATTCTTGTGACCACATTCTGTATCAATTCAGTTTTTAAAATATCTTATAATAAATATTCATTCCTTTATAGCTTTCCATAAAGTTGTATATTTTAATTAATCTGTTCCATATTTTAAACTTGTTTTATTAATTCAATTGTTAGCCACCTTGAGTCTTGTTTTATGGTGAAAGCATTATTGTAGTTAATAATTGAATATATTTGTGTGGTAATGGATCTGGGAGCTTATATATGATCAACATGGATAATTCATCTTTTTTTTTTTTAAAGAAAAGACTGCTGCTGGCAAAATAGTTGCAACCACTTGAGGGTCAAGGGAACAGAAAACTAACTACCAGTGGGGCTTAAGACTCACTTTTGTCCAAATCTGAATCTGAAAAATATGAACTTTCATATAGGAGCTCTCTCATTCTTCTTTATGAACACACACACACACACACACACACACACAGACAGACACACACACACACACACACCAAGAGATACCCTCTCCTTTATCTGAAGGGTCGAATGCAAGTTCTCCAACCTTTTTTTTTTAACCTTAAGAGAAACAATAGAGTGTGGTGGTAACACTTTTGCGATGAAAGAGGAAAATTTGCATGCACTATGGGTTGAACCTTAAAGAAGATAGCTATGCTTCTGAACCTATTTGGGCCACATGATTCAGCACTCTGGACAGCTCCCATTAAATTCAAAAGCCAATTCACCATCCATGCAACTACTGGAATTACCAATTTCCACTGGGAGGAAGAAAGTCAAATAAGAATCAGGACAGCTGTTTGTTTCTGCCACTTTTGCTGTTTTAAAGACACAAGGGTCCTGCCAAGGAGAAAAGAAGACAGCATGCGTTTATACAATCCAGGGAGGACAGATCAAGTAATTTTTGGCATTTTGGGCTCATACAACCAAGTCGCATGAGATGATAATTAAGACTTAACACAAAACATCATTCTAATCCTGTGTTCATTTGTTTCTTTTCTTCTAGATTAACCAGGCTAACAGTTTGTCTTCAATATGAGTTAGAGGAGTTGCTTCAGAAAGGCTGGTCCTAACTTTAAGCAGAATGAAGCTACTTAATGTGGCAAATTGATGTTAATTGTTTATTATTATATTTACTCTATAGCATTTATTGGCCAAAACCCTGTAGCTTAGATATGTTTCTGGACGGCAAAAGGCATAGCTTGTAGTGGCTTCTCACTGGCAATTGATGAATCTCCTTTTGGACTTCTGGGCATGTGCCAAGCTATGGGCAGGCACACATTTGAAATTCTAAACAAGGATTTGCTAATTGACAGTAGGAATATCCTGAAAGTTACTCTGTTTGCCTTCCTCGTGCAACAGGATTTTACCCATCATGTGTTTAATCTCAGGAAAAAGATTGTAGGATTTTCTTCAAGCGCTTTGAATATTATGGTGGAACTCCTGTTGCTTGCATAAGAAAATCGGTAATACTGTCTGTTCCTAGAAAACACAGAAAAAGTCTCGAACAGAGTAGTACCAATCCAGTGTCCTGGAGCACTTTGAATAACCACAGTAGAGACTTTCTTTGACGGCTAAGAATGAACTGAATATTATGAATTTTCCTATTAAGCAACAGCATTTCAACATATGTGTCTTGAGCTGGGGATGGACACTGTAAGTTGCTCTATCTTCAGGCAGTAAAATGTTGTGGACTAGACTGTAACCGAGATACACAAATGAATTATTTAATTGAAATGCATTCCAATGATTGAGTGAACATATCTTTTGTGTAAAACAAAGGAAGTGCCAAGACACTCCAGTGTCCTATTAGTAAACCACACTGAAGCCCACTCTCCTTAATGTTTCCAAGCATGGGATGAATGAAGTCTGGCCTATAGACTGACAAATTAGCTGTTTAAAATATGCAGTATATAACTTGTTATTACAATTGCTTTTTCTGTCTAGAACAGTGTCTGAAATTATTCTGCATGAATACTCTGACAGAATATGGAAAACATTCTTGAACTCTACCTTGTCTTTCCTAATACATGGAGGAGGGATTATTGGCCACACATTTTTTTGGGATTTTTTTGTTCTGTTTCTTTATTATATTTGAATCCAGTTTTCTAGAAAAGCATGCATTCGCTTTTACCATCTGCCAAGTACTTTGAAGAGAATGCAAACTAGTTTAAAAATACATATCAAATTCATACTCCATATGGTTCCTCAGAAAGTAATATCAACCTTCTGTTCCCCTTCTTTAATTTTGATCCCATTTATTTCTACAAGTAATATCAGACTCTATAATATCAAGATGGTGACGATCTATTTCCCAAGGATTTTTTTTTTAAAAAACCAGAACTGTTATACTTTAACTGCAAAAAAGACTGCCTGGCAAGTCACTATGGCCCCACCCTTCAACACAGTGTACTGTAATGAAATGCAATTTCTTAAATGATGTAAGAATGGAGGATACATAAAATACAACATTTTTGAAATGAGCAAAGTATACTAGCCAGACTACAGGATATAGTGATAGCAAATAAATTACGGTCCTTATGATTGTTATACAAATCATGGAAGAATCACCTCACAGCATATATGTATTGTGCCTACCATGACCCTTTTTGTATATAAAACAGTGAGGCATGCTCACACCTCCTGATCCAACTGCTTTTCATGCAGATTGAAACCAATCCACTCTCAGCTGTTTGGGAGGTGGCCTGAACCAAATTTTATTTCAGTTCATGCAAGTATTTCTCAAGTTTCCTGATTGGCATTTGGGGGGGGGGAATGAGAATTGGGAGTTCAAAAGGCCATAACCTAGCAAGGGGGTGGAGGCACTATGAAGTGCCTTCAGTTTAAGATCTAATATGAACAGAAAGGCTGATTTGACTTGAAAGGTGTTCAGTATTTTGCATTACTGTCAACAAACTATAAGATCAGCATGCATTGACATTTCTTTTCAAAGTACCCACAAGAAGAAACGTGGGACAAATAGTCCCTAACACCTTTTCTATGAAAACCAACACTATTTAGGAAACATTCATCAGACCACATTTCCTCAAAATCCCAACAGTTCAATGCAAAAGTTTAACCTGACTAATTTAAAAAAAACAATTGTCATTTCATTGGTGGTTCTCCTTCTCCTATAGTTTTTCTAAATATGGTTACTCCTGAATCAATCCATTTTGCTACTTTCTCTGGGGGCAACACACATTCTTACAAATCAGTATCTGTGCAAAGTTTTGGTGTGTGCCACCAGGGACCCTTCTTTCTCCAAGGTCGTCATGCTTGTTTATACATGAGAAGCCACATACTGTATAGACAAGTCAACTCAATGCATCTAATTACAGGGATGGGGACTGAAATCTGTCACAATTTATGATGATTCTCAAGTGGACAATACTTACATTATATTATATCTACTTATATGTGACCATTACTGTCCATGACAGCAACCACCTGTTTCAATTTGCCTACATTATTAGCTTTAAGAGATTAACTTGAAAGAGACTTAAGAACCTGTCATGACAAAAAACTCAACAATGTGCTTTCTCAAGAAAACAAAGTTTTGAAATACTGTATCTTTAAGTATTTGGGAGTGAGTGCATGGACTGATTTTCATGCAATAGGGCAACAAAGCTATGCTCATATTTTGAGATGCATAATGCTGTTTTGTTATTATTTTTTGTGTGGTTTTCCTCGTTTGCCTGTTTTTCCTCCCAGATCTAGTCTAAGATCCTAAAAGCGAAAAAACTAAGTTATGCAAACCTTCAGCTTCATGTTTTTCAGAACAGCAATCTCACTCTCCCTATATTCCACCATATGTCAGATGGCAAGCTGTTCATCATCATCATCATCATCATCATGATCAAACTATAACATTCTAATTGGTTTTCCTTAGTTTAGAAAATATACAGCATGTAAAGTTACCATCCTTTCACAGTATTTTGGGGTGCTCTATACCAGGAATGAAAGTTAGGAAGTTTTGGAATATATTTAACAGTCTTGTAATTATGCCTCCTCCCTCACACCAAAAACAGTTTGGGTGAGAGTTTCAGAAAACACTTCATGCTTAGATGTTTGCATATGTGCTCTTCAAATTGCAAACTGTTTAATACAACTGAAAGCAGTCTTTAAATCCCAGACAGAGTCTGATTTTATCAACTGTTCTTTTATCATTATTAATACACACTTACACTCCAATAAAAAACTTATCGTATGCAATGAGGATTACGATTTAGGGAAATACAATTAAACTGTAAGCACAGTTGAAATAGTTTAGCTTGAGCAATTTACCCTAGTGGCTAGCCGCTAGTATTTCTTCCTATTCCTATTAACTCTTCCTCTCCTGTGGTTCAGAGTGTATTTATCATTCAATGATATCTCTAGTCCCAATACCATACCTACAGCAAATAATCATTCTGATGTTACCCAAATAGTAGCTCAGTATTGTGATAATGTGCCTCAGGCAGCCATTTCAAGGTAATGGGTTACAAGTTGAGTGCACAGTAGAAATAGTGCAATTGATTCTGCAGTTTTGTCCAGTGAGAACAGAAACCTGAGAATAGTCCTATTGTTCAAAATATAGAGCCAGGCTTATAAAAGAAAAATTAACCTATTAAAATCCGATCCTAAGAAATAGTTGTCCCATGTCTTCCCTTGTGCTCAATAGGTGTCAGTTCCTCAACACAGATTACTACATTGTTTAGCTTTATAAGTCAATGAAGAGTCAGTGAAAAGAATATGCAAATGAAATCAGAGAAAAACCGATCAATGTATTCCTATTGCATGCTTTATTTGACAATTAACAAAATTAAACCCAGTTATTAAACACATAAACACAGAGAGATTAAACTATCCTTTTGCACTTTTTGTCATTAATATAATGCTTTTTTAACGAAACAGAATTCAATGATATCACATGAAAACAGTTGATTCATTGATTTCCCTTCCACTGCTTAAAAAGGAAAGACCAGTAATGTGTGTGGGGGGGGGGCAGGGCGGTCATTATTGTTCTAGCTGCCTTTAAAGAACCAATTCAGTTCTGTATTACACTTGTTTTCTTTTGGATTTCATTAACGTAACTATTTAGTATAATCATTCACTCAGACAGACAATATTTTATGAATAGCTTGAATTAATATAGTTTCTATTGTTGTGCTGGTGCTGCTATTCCCACACTTTTATTTAATGCCAGCATTAACCATTTTCTCAACATAACTACTGTACATCAGGTGTACTGTATGTTCTGTAGAGAGAGAGATAAAATAGCTTTTTGTGGTGCAAGGGTGATCTCTTTTTAAACCCTAGAATCTCCATTATATAAGAACAATTAAAGTGTTTCTGAACTGGTGCAAAGTGCCTTCCCTTACACCAATTTCTCTCTTTAGGCATTAGAAACAAGGAATTTAATGTTAGAGCATCAACTCTCCTTGTCAATCTGAGTCCCAGCAACTCTTTTGATCTCAAGATTAAGGTTCATGTTCCAGAGATACACTAAACTGGACCAGAATGCCTCACCTATTGTCTCATATGCCCAATAGATCTGCTCTAGAACTTGAGGGGCAACATTGAAAACCAGGCATCCCCTTGTCTATGTAGCCCCACCCTCAGTTCTGCCTCATGGTCATGCCACGGGGATGGGGGGGGGGGAGAGGAGAGAAAGAAGCCCAACCAAAACCTCTGGGGGAATTGTATCTTGAAAAACTGGGATCAAGTTCCAGTCCTCCCACAAGTCCCTTGTGGGGGCTTTGGGCCATTATTTCGGAACCTCAAGCCCTCTGTGTGGAAAACCAGAAATGATAGTGCTCTGCAAAGACTAACACAATAAGGAGAAGTAGAGGGGGAGAGAGAGAGAGAGAGAGAGAGATTAATTTACAAATCAAATTAGCTGGCAAAGATCTTCTGGCATCATACTTTCCATATCCAATGCACAGAGAATCAGGACTTTTCTTCACCTACTGCAGTCTGGCACAGACCTGCTGCCAGCCCTCCAGTGTCTGGCAGAAGTAGCAGGGTTCAGCAAGAAGTATGGATTCTGGCCATTGTATAAATGCCCAGAGGTAGAGAATGGTACAATTTTTGCCATTCCATCTCAAACTTTATAAGAAGAATGCCAGCATGGCTACAGGATCATTGCCACATTTATTTCTGGGCATCACAATGCAATAAAATAAAATAAAATAAATAGTGTTGTAAATGCAACATCAAAATGATCACTAACTTTGTTTTTCAGGTTCTCTCTCTCTCTCTCTCTCTCTCTCTCTCTCTCTTAAATCTGAGCACCGAGGGACAAAAAACAATAAGTAGTTCCTTAACGCTCGGCACTAAGGACAAATGAAGCCCTGCCACAAGCATCTTTTAAAAACAACAACAGCAGCGTCCTGAAAGGGACGAATTCGGTCCCTTTTCAGACAAAGTGCTTGTATGGAAAGCGGGCGAAGGTGGTGGAGGGGTAAACAAAAGCGGCGTCGCTTCCTTGGCAATTTACCGCCTGAAAAAGGCTGTTCCCCCACAGATTAAAAAAAAGGGCGGACAGAAAGAAAGAAAGAAAGAAAGAAAGAAAGAAAGAAAGAAAGAAAGAAAGAAAGAAAGAAAGAAAGAAAGAAAGAAAGAAAGAAAGAAAGGTCGTCTTTCAAGGGAACGCGCGCTCCCCCTTTCCCACGCGACGCGGCCAAAAGAAGACGCGTGCAAATTCAGAAGCACAGAAGTCCGCGCCGTCTGAGGAGAATCCCTTCACAAAGGCGCCCCATCCGGAGGAGGGTTTCTCCTCCCCTCCGCCAGCTCTCTTCCCCGTTCTAAACCCCCTCCAGGCGGCCGCCTTTCGGCAAACCTTCCGACCGGACCAAGGGAGGGCAAAGGGAAAACCGCCTCCAGGTGACCGCCCGCCCCCGCCTCCCGCCTCCCGCCCCTTCTCCACCCGCTCTCACTTCTCCTCCGGACCCTTTTTCCCAAGAGAGAGCGCTGGAAACGAGCGCCAGTCCCAAAACAAAAGGCATGGTGGGGGGAGGAGAGCGCCGGGAGGGGGCCGCCTTACCTTGGTCCTCATCGGAGACAGAAGCCCTTCCATTTTGCTTTCTTCCTCATGCCCAAGCCCTGGCTGGAGGCAACAACTTCGTCCCAATGGCGGGGCTTCAAGTATCCCATAGAAAGGAAACCACCATGTCCGGACGGGCCAGGCGCGAGTCCCCCTCAGAGAAGCTCCGCGGCGCCCCCGCCGCTGCCTGCCAACCAACAACCAGCCAGCCCGCCAACCTGCCTGCTTGCTCGCCCGCCTCGCTGCAACTCCTTCCCTCGCCCACCACGGGGAAGCGGAGCACCGCTTTGCCAGAGGGAACCTTCCCCTCACATTCTCCCTCCCTCTCCCGACACCCGCCTCCCCCCCCCCCCCCCCCCCCCCCCGTGCACAATGTCTCTGCTGCTGCCTACCACCGTCGCTACGGAACGCTCTCTTCTCTCGTGTAATGCTTTCAGACGACAAGAGAAGGGGGTCTGAAGGCCAACCTCGGTGGGAGATGGGGGTCTCGCCGGACAAGTGGAAGGTGCCCCCCTGGACATGGGCCAAGGGTGAAGGCCGGCGGTACCACAGCCCTGCCTTTGCAAGCAGTGCAACTCAAAGGAAGGGGAAGGATCCATTCATGAGTGCCAGAACGCCTTTTCAGGAATGCAGCATCCCCCTGTCCTGTTGCATGGAGTAAAAAGAGACATCTCTTCCACAGGAGAGAGACCTGGACACCATTAAACGCCTTGTGTGTTAAAAAGGGGCAAGGGACAAGGCATATTGGGGCAGCTGGAGAGAAAGGGAAATCCAGGGTGCAGTTCTTTAAGGGCACACTTGGGTCTGTGTTAACTAGGCGATTTGCACAAGTAGGCAATAAGTTGGCAATAACAATAAGTTGGCAGTAACAGTAAATGATGTTGATAAGTTGGCAATAACAGCAACAAAATGACCTCTAGCTTAGCTGCCATTAAGAAATTTTAGCATAACTATGATTGGATTTCTGTGCGGAAGGACAGGGAACCCTAGACAACTCTCGTATCCCTGAGCCAGTGAGCTTGGGCACTTAGGAGAGGGTCTGCCTCCATGCCCTGCTAACTCCCCACAGGATATGCCAAGGATATGTGGCAGGCAGCATGGGGTGGGTCCCTTCTCCTAGGCCAGTGATGGCAAACCTTTTAGAAATCGAGTGCCCAAACTGCAATTCAATACCCACTAATTTTTTGCAAAGTGCCAATACAACAATTTAATCTGAATACAGGTGACTGTGAAGGGGAAATGTTGGGTGCCCACAGAAAGGGCTCTGAGTGCCACCTTTGGCACCTGTGCCATAGGTTCGCCAATGCTGTCCTAGGCATTATCTTTCATGAACATGCCACTCAAGCCAGGAGACTGGAGAGGCCCAGAGGGTTGGATAGCAGAGAAAGTTGGGGGAAAGCCCACCAAGGGAAAATGAAGCATTGTGTCTAGATCAAGGGAAGTGATAGTACCACTCTATTCTGCTCTGGTCAGAACCCATCTGGAGTACCGTGTCCAGTTTTGTGCACCTCAATTTAAAAAGGATGTTGACAATCTTGAACGGGTCCTGAGGACGGCGACCAAGATGATTGAGGGTCTGGAATAAATGTCTTATGAGGAGCGGCTTAGGGAGCTGGGAATGTTTAGCCTTACAAAAAGAAGACTGAGAGGGGATATGATAGCTATGTTTAAATATTTGAAAGGATGTCACATTGAAGAAGGGACTGGTTTATTTTCCATGGCTTCAGAGACTAGGACGCGGGGCAACGGTCTCAAACTACAGGAAAAGAGGTTTAATTTAAACATTAGGAAGGATTTCCTGACATTTAGATGTGTTTGGCAATGGAATATGCAGCCACGGAGGATGGTGGAGTCTCCTTCTTTGGAGGTTTTTAAGCAAAGGCTGGATGGCCATCTGTCGCGGGTTCCTGCATGGCAAGGGGTTGGACTGGATGGCCCTTGAGGGCCATCCATATGATTCTATGATTCTAGCAGAAGGGAAATATAAAGAGGGCAGAGGAAGAGCTGTGGGTGGTCACCAAGAAAGAGGAAGAAGAGTGTAAAGTAGAGGACCATAGTGGATGCCCCAGAGTGGAATGGAGAAGAATGGGGTCCTGCTATATATGCTGGTTTTGAAGCATCTAGAACTTGTCCTCCTATATATTCCTTCATACTCACTCAGGAAGGAGCTCATGGTGGATGAAGCTGGGCAAGGGAGAGGTTAGCATGCTCTTGCCCAGTTCATGACAGAACACAACAATAATATCTGGTATGTTTTAGGAAGTATAACAGAAGCCTAGACCAAGAACAACTAAAATGTTTTTTTAAATAGTGGGGACAATAGAAATACTTTAAAAGCAGCAGAAGAAACATCTTTAAAAGCAAGGCCATAGCTAATGACCCATACTTAATGGATGTTGGGAAGGGTTGAACAGATGGGACATTGATGCATCCCAGGCCATTGTACATCTAATGAGCCTGTTCAGGCCACTATCCACCTAACCAGGTGATGTGAAATCAAGGTGAACTATAAATTGGAGGTCTCGCACTAACTTCCCTCAGACTGACAAAGGGCGCTTTTACACGACCCCTAAGATCCGCTGGCCCCTTAAATTCGGACCAGAGATCTTAGGGGTTTGTCGCTCTTCGTGCGTCTCCACCCCTCCGTACTTCCTGGCTGCTGGCTGCGTGAGGGGAGGGAGGAAAAAAGGGACAAAAGAATAAAGCCTTACCTCCCGGTGCTGGTGGAAGCTGCCAGGGGAGCCCCGGTCACTTCCTGGTTCCTCTTAAAGGGGCGGGAGGCAAAAAACAAAAACAAAAAGAAGCGAGGAGAGCCCAGCACATCCACATCAAATATTTTTCACCTCCCAAGAGCAGGTGCAAGAAAAGTGTGCTGGGTCGCGCTTAGGTGGGCGGGGTCGCACTTAATTGTCTGCAAACTCCGCAGCTGGTGGGGAAACATTTTTAAGCTCCGGAGCTTGCAGCCATTTGCGGCGGAGTTTAGGAGTCGTGTATAAATGCCCAAAGCTGCTTGGATGAGCAGCAAAACGTTTCAGTCTCTCAAGAAAATGAAGTCCGGTTGCCCTGACTCATCTTCCAGATAGCCTCACTCGGGTGACTGAGAAACTTCACAGACATCTTTAAAAGCAACTTTTACAGACAAGTTTGGTGAAATAATAAATTTGGCTACTGAGACTGGGACAACAATGATGGCTACACTGCCCGAGGTGACAAGCTGTTTGTTACCAGCTCAAGCTGATTCCAGCGGCTTGCAGACTCCATTTTGGAACAGAGAGTGCACTCAGACAACTGCAAAGGTGCTATGCCTGATTGCACCACGAAGGGTCACTCACTTTTATGGGAGCAATCTTCCTTAAAGCAACCCTTCTGTTTTGCTGAGGAATGCTTCCAGCCCACCCACCCACCCCCTAATAACAACCTTATATCTGGAGCAAAAAAGATCCAGCTTGGAGCATGGGTCAGGATCCAGCTGGAACACAATTTCCCATACAGTGTCTGATTGTCAGGAAAGAGATTGCACCAGACCACTCCAGACATGGTCCAAAGTGATCTCTTTTCACTGTGTAATAACACCAAAAAGAAAAGAAAAAGCTGAGGCTCAATATATGGCCATGATGTATTTCGGGACTTTCTCATTTTTTTCTGTGGTCCCTCAGTAAGGACCAGCCTGACAAAGGACTAGAAAAACTTTCTTGCCTGTGTTCCATTAAAGATACTGGCTGCCCTTGTTTCCAGATTTTTTCCTAATAAGCATACATGCAATAGGTCTGAAAATGTGATTAAAAGTCCCCTTCCCCTTCCCATCCATTACTTTCCCCCCTTACTTTCAATTAATACAGACAGAAATTACCTTATCTCCAATTTTACTCTCATGATCACATGTGAGATGGGTTATCCTCTTCTAAGAATGACAGCTTGCCCCCCCCCCCCCCAGCCATTAGCTGAGCTGAAGCAGTCACTTCATGTGGCAGAGCAGTGGGGACGGTGACTGAACATAGGTGACTCTTTTTGGAGCGTGGCGGGGGGAGACAACCCTCCCCATAATGCCTTGGACCTAAGCACCCTTGGGTCAAAGCAATATTTATATATTTAGCTATGGAGCAGACAGGAATGCAGGTGGAAGATGAATCTCAGTGCTTCTTCTGCCCTCTTTGTTCTTCTTCATCCAATCCTAGTTAGTGTTGTGGGGGCTGCATGCAATGCATGGTGGCAATTACATTTATTTCCATGTCTCACCTTGTGCCATTGTTACACAGCTCAGTGATGAAATGATGCTAGATCTCCCCTGTCTACCTTTAACACTTTAGGCACTATAGTATCCCAGTTCTTTTTAGATGCATATACAATTTGCAGAGGCTTAAGGCCAGAAACTCTTTTCAGTTCCAAGACTTTGTCTTGACATAAGAAAAGTGTTCTAATGAATGCAGACCAAGTTACCTAATCACACAGCTTCCTGCCTACTCAATGGGCATTTCATATTGGAAGCGGTCCGGTTCTGTAACGATACACAGCAGAACAGCTGCCGTTCACTTCCGGGATCCACCTTCCAGATGAAATCAACCAGTCTCTTACCTTGTTTTGGGGTAGCGCGGGGCTAAACTCCAACAAAGAAGCATCCTCAGACATGTCATTTCTCACTCTCCCTGGTGCTGGTCAGTCAGAACCTGTGCAGGGACATGCACTATCCCACCTCCT
This sequence comes from Phrynocephalus versicolor, assembly GCA_023846285.1. Taxonomy (NCBI): domain Eukaryota; kingdom Metazoa; phylum Chordata; class Lepidosauria; order Squamata; family Agamidae; genus Phrynocephalus; species Phrynocephalus versicolor. The sequence continues at coordinate 5,887,514 of JAHTLZ010003305.1, forward strand.
TGTCTGATTGGCCAACTCCAGGAAGAGTAAAGATGACGCAATTGAGGCTGCTTCCTTGTTGGAGTTTAGCCCTGCACTACCCAAAACAAGATAAGAGAATGGTTGATTTCATTCTTGGAGGTGGACCCTGGTACTGAACAGCAGCTGTTCTGGTACATTTTGGAACCAATGAAATGCCCATATCTAGAGACCATCTTAAAAAGGAAATTCTACCAGGCTGTGGTATTCTAGTACTCGATGCACTATTGCTGTCTGTCTATGGTGTGTCAGACAGTACTAATAATATATTTAACAACCATTTGAAGCTCCTACTCAAAATTAGCTTCTTTATATAAAGATATTATTGCAAGGGAGAATAATATAAGAACACTACTTCTTAAAAAGAAAAAGCCCAGAGGCACAGTAAGATAAACACAGCCTCGATCAAGAAACATTTCCCAAACCAGTATTCCCCCCCCCCATTTCTTTTCACTTAGATTATTAACTTTGTGATTTCATCTTTGTTTCAATCCACCCTGCAGGCTTTTTTGCTTTCCCTCATTTTTCTCTTCTTACTGCATGTGGGTTGCTAAAGAGTTCCACCTATTACGAGTCCATTAATATGCATTCCAAAATAATGATATTGCTCTTAACCATTTTTGAATCCAAATGAAATTCTTCATTAAAATACAAATCCACCTGACCAAACACCAGCCACAGATATATTTGCCGGAATAGAGTAAATACTTTCGGAGCTGTTATCAAACAAATCCATTTTTAGCTCACTTTGTCATTTGTATTCAACCTGTACTTATAAGACTGTAATAAGTGCTGAATAAATCACATTCTCGCACACTGGGCTCCACTACAATCCTAAAGATTTACTGACTAAACAGGATTAATGTCCAATACAAGAGTTGAACACCAATACTTTCATACTAAACAACATAGCTATTCATTGACATTGGACATTAAAGCCAATCTGGCTTTACTACAATGCACATATTGTAAATGATTAGTTGATTACAATAAAAGCCTAAGGGAGAGATGAATTCTTTGTATATGTATTCCACATGTATTTCCAGGATGAGACTAATTATCTAGATCCATTTCAGTCTGGCTTCAGGTGTGGTTATGGGACACAGACTAAGCTGGTTGCCTTGGTGGATGACCAATGCAGGGAATTGGACAAGGGGAGTTTGTATCTCTTGGTTTCACTGGACACCTCAGCAGCTTTCAATACCATCGACCATGTTTTGTCTCTCATATTGGAAGTACTGTTTTACAGTGACCCCAGTCATTCCTAGAGGAGAAACCGCAGAATGAGGGGCTCCTGTCTGACACCCTGGCTGCTGGCCTGCAGGGTCCCTCAGAGTTCTGTTTTGTTTTATCATGTACATGAAACCAGTAGGAGAGATTACCTGGAGTTTTGGAGTTTGCTGTTACAAATATACAGATTAGAGATGGGCATGAAACGAGCGATTTTTCGTTTTCGTTTTTTCATTTCATTACGTAACAAAACGAAAAATGAATTTTGACTCCAAAATGAAACGAAACGACCTGAAACACGAAAAATTTTGTCGACTGCTTCATTTTCGTTACGGCAAATACATTGAATTGTGCTAAATGGTAACGAAACAGCAATTTTTCATTTTCATTTTCATTTTTCATTTCGTTACCTAATGAAACGAAAACGATTTTTTTGCAAAAAAACTCATGAAAACGAAAATGAACCGAAACGGACCCCTAAACGACCAAACGACAAACGAAACACCATTTTTTGGAGTCGTGCCCATCTCTAATACAGATGACGCCCAACTCTTATCTCTCCTTGCCATCTAAACATGAGGAAGTCGATTCAGTTCTAGTCTAGTGTCTGGTGTCAGTAACTGAACTGGATGAAGGGAAATTAACTGAAACTTAATCCAGACAAGAAAGAGGTGCTCGTCATCAGTCAAACGCCAGATCAGGGAACACTGATGCAGACTGTATTGAATGGAGTTGCAATCCTCTGAAAAGACAGGTGCACAGGTTGGGGGTGCTCCTGGATTCATCCCTGAGTTTGGATGCCCAGGTTTCAGAAGCAGCCAGGAATACATTTGCACACTTAACACTAGGGGGTCAGCTGCACCCATTCCTGAAGAGGTCTGATTTGGCCTTGGTGACACATACTTCAGTTACATCCTAGCTGGGTTACTGTAACACACTACGCTGCCTTTGGGGCAATCTATGGAAATTATCAGGAAGCTTCTGCAGGTCCAAAACGCAGCAGCCAGATTGCTAACTGGAGCTGGACACAGGGATCACATAGCCTTCTAGTTACAGCAGTTCCATTGGCTGCTGATCTGTTCCCAGGCAGAATTCAAAATGATGGCTTTAACCCATAAAACCTTAAAGGACTTAAGCCCAAACTCTCTCAAGGACTGACTCACCCTTTATGAGCCTGCTCAAGTGCTAAGATAATCAGGAGAGGCCTTCCTCTCAGTCCTGCCACCTTCACAGGAGAGAGAGCTGCTATTCCTGGACTCTGTAAGTCCCTCCCACAGAATGCTGGACTGGCCCCATATTTGTTTTCCTTCTGCAAGAAGGTGAAGACATTTCTCTTCGACCAAGCTTTACCCAAGTGGATGGCTACTGACTGAGGTTTTTTTTTTTAAATAAATTGTTGTACTTTGCTGCATCGAATATATTTTGGTGTTGCTGATGCTTTTTGGTTTTGTATTCACTGATCCTTTTAGTATTGTATTCTCATTGTTACTGACTTAGATACTATTGTTACATTCTCTAAGATGGTTTGGGTGCTTTTTTAAAGAGAAAGGTGAGTTAAAAATATTTTAAATCAATCCATCAATCAATCTTTGTGGGGGGGGGGGAAGAGCCTTTTCTTTTTTCTTTTTTGAAAGTTAAATTCAATTTGTTGCTTTAATGTGTCAATACAATTCAAATGAGGAAAAGAGGGGGGGAAACAAAGCACCATAGTTGACAGGAACAATTACAAGGATTACAGAGTAGTTAGGTTCTTGACACCAAAATATTGTCACAGTCAGCCTGTGACATATTTCCGTAGGGATCCATGGCAATTTGAGGAAATAAATACATGCCTATTATCATTTATTTATGCACAAGAAAAGTGCCAGGTTTCATAAAAGGTGTGATGCCTTTGAGCTTTTCTTGCCACTTTCACTTATTGTGTGAGTTTTTCATTAGTGCAAGACCTCACTGCCCGTTCCTTCACCACTGTTCAACTGAATTTGTAATTCCTTTCCCAAAACCCAAACCAAAGTAATTTCAAGCTTTGCATCAAACCAGAAAAAAAAAGAGAGGGCAATGCCATATCTCATTCGTCGACTGACTCCCAAATAAAGAAACAACATTTGTATCTCTTGCAGTACATAAGGATGCGATCAGATGGAGACGTGGCCAGCAGTTGGCTTTAGTTTAGAGCCAGTTTTGCTCATTTTTTCCTGGTAACCACATGATGCATAGGCAGTTACAAAACAGCCTGAGCCTTACCGATGCCTACCCACACCTTTTTGGGGGGCCCTGCCCGTGGTCATTGTTCTTTTGATGGAGATAGGATTACTTTGTGTGATTGCCAATATTACAGTATACTAAAGCTGCACTAGTAGGTCTCCCCCCACCCCATCAGTTGCTATGTCAATGAAGTGAGACATATCATTTACCAAAAAGCCAGCTCTTCCTTGCTGCTCATAGAGTAGGTGACAGGAAAGGAGATAGAGAGTAATATTTTTCCCTTCCCAAACTGCTGCTCTTTCCCTTTGGCAAGCCAAAACATTGATCCCAAACCGAAATATATGGAATTCACCATTCCCTATTGACAGGGAGAGAGAAGAGGAGGTGGAGGGGAATCTTTCTCTCTCATTTTACAATCCAGCATTGTTTTATTTTATTGGCAATACAGTACAATGAAGTAATGTGTCACCAGGGGTATAAAGGCTAAGAAAGAAGGAGGAGCTAAATTGTGGTGCTTTGTGGTGTGGTGTAGCTTCTTCCTCCGAAACCACTCTATCTTTGCATGTGCATGCATCTCCCATGACCTTCACCAGGAAGGAATGCATTCAAATAATACAGTAGTGGCAAAAACTTTGTTGCATTACATTCTAGGTTATCTTTCCATTGATATTTAATTTTATGGTACTGCTCCAAAAACAAGTGGTGTTGTTTGCCATCAAACCTCAAAAAAATACATTTTCCCCCAAAAGGTTTCCACAGTTTTGGCCACAATTGTAGTTGCCTCCGCATCAACAGCTAACTGCCCCATGTCACAACATTGCATTTTAGCATGCAGTCTTTACCAGTATACAAACCACATACAAATGTGTATCACATGATAGGATGCACAGCACAGCGATATAGCTCTTTGGCGTCGTGTTGTATGCATGGGCGCTCTATTCAATCACTATCAAATTCAGCATCATCAAAAGGGTTAAAGAGGAATGCCAAAGAGCATCCTCTCCATTGCTTTCTCAGTTTTGAGTCTGAAAAGGAGAAGTTTCTCCTCATACACAATCAAGAAACCTAGAAAATCTGGGTTCTTGCTCTTACATAGAGGCGACACTTGACCACTAGGAAACTCCTCTTTAGAATGATGTTTGGTCATGCGAATCAAGTGCTGAGAAAGGGCAGGACTACTGGTAGTACTGTAGGTACTTCCTCTAAACAGCACATAGTTTTATAATAACGGAAGAGGAACTTCTAGCTCCCAGCAACCTGAATTCCCTAACTAACTCATGGCATTGAAGTACCATGGGCCTCCGGTAGGAAGAACACTAAAGGTACCTACCCATAGCTCCATGGTATGGCAGGAAGGATATATCATAGTCTGAAGTATCTGCTGATGAGACGTATAACATAGTCATCAACTAGATTTTTAAAAGGCTAAAGAAAGAAAATGTATTTGAGGAGCACCATTTATTTACTGTTGGGGTTTTGACTGAATGGATAATGGTTGCTGCAGTCAAGTAGCAGGAGGAGAATCAAAATAAGAACAATGCTCACTCCCAAAGAGAGTGGCAAGTGACAAGTACTGGAGTACTCCACATGCTCCCATGTCTGCAAATAATTATGTAAATGAAGGAAGCCCCATCCAGGAGCCCTTCAGGTTCCCAGCATAATTAGGATAATAAGCTCAGTCTGCTCCTGCATTCCATCTCATATACATGCTGCTTGGTGATCATGTGACTGGGAAGATTATATCAGCTGAAGAAAAGGTAGCATCAAGGAGTTGCCATGGAGACTTCCTCATAGTCTGACTGATATTTTACAAAGTAATGTTTTTTTAAACGAGTGAAAAGTCTTGTGAGGGGGCGGGTAGTAGCTTATCCACTGTGGAAACAAACTATTTTATTTTTAGCATATGAATATTATGAGTGCCTTTCATTCATTACTTTTCATTTTTGTGCTATTTCTTCTGTAGAACACTTTTGGCTTCAATACCTGCCAGGTGTGTGTGTGTGTGTGTGTGTGTGTGTGTGTGTGTGTGTGTGTGTGTGTGTGTGTGTGATATCTCAAAAGAAAGGCTAAACCAAAGGTTTCTCAAGAAAACCTTTTAAGTTCACTCATAATGCTATGCAATGGGCTTAACAGAAGCACTTGAAAAAAAGAAGCACCACAATGTAAGCAAACCAGCATGACAGAAATGCAGCTGGTGCAGGAGCCATACTCCTCCATACTGGGCCTAGAAATTCCGATGAAGATCTTCTGTAATTTCTTAGCCATATTTATTTTCCAGAGGACACATTCATAAGTGTATCAACCCTCTACCAAAAGCTACCATTACAGTGCTGGTTTCTCTTGAACCTGTTGGAATTCTGTCTGTGTACCTTCCTATAGCAAATCACATTGAGATTCAGAGGTATGCAGCTGGGCAGAAACCAATGACATTAAGATAAAACAGAGGCATTCAAATACTGTAATAGGAAAGGCCACACCAGAGCCCATAACCTATGATTATATGCTATTTGGAGTTGTTTGCATCATGGTGGGGAAATATAAAGGATAGATATTCTCATTGATCAGCCCGCTCATGTCTTGGCTGACAAGATGACACCTCTCTCAGGGATTTATATTTCCTGAAATGTACCTGTTCTGACTATTCTATGTATCTCTGGAAGGCATCTGTTTATAAAACACTAGATTAATGCCAATATTTAATACTGTTTTTGAAATGGATGCTGGATTAACCCAGAATTTAAGAGTTGTGATCCATTTGCTGTTTTGTACACTTAGTTGCGCTTTCCAGTCTCTTTCTCCCTAACAGCCCAGAAATAATCTATATGCAGCATTATTTTAGACTAGAACTGTTGGGAATCGCAGCAGACATTCCACTGCCAAGATATGTGGACGTGATTTTGAGATGGAATCAGCACTAATTGTATGTATATCACCTGTGGTCAGTGCCTGCCCACTGTCTGTGCCTGACACTTCCACAGGGTTGGTCATTTGTTTATTGACAGTTGTGCCACTTAGGCAAATCATTCAAGTTACAATATTGTTGATAATCAGAACAATTTACTTTTGAATTATCTCTCCTGTTTCCTCTACACTGACAGCAAACTGAACTGTTTCCCTCAAGAATGGGCTATATTAACTTATTCATTTGCACATAAAGTAGTATAATTCTGTGAAACGGGAAAAGAAGTGGGAGTGAAATGGGCAAGCACTTGCTCCCCCCCCCCCCAGAAATGCCTTTGCTTCACTTCCATGAATTCTACCCAGGAGACACGAGTTTTAGCAAGTGTCACTTCCTTCGGAATAGAGGGTCACCCTGTAGTGCCAAAGTGAGGAACCTCTGGCCCATCTTTGCATCAGACCTAGTTGAAGATCCTTTCTGAACTCTCTTTCCTCACAGAAGAGAGAGAGGGCAGAGGAAAGCTGGTTTTGGTTGGAAACTGCAGAAATCCAGTGTTGATTAAGGCAATGGCAATGAAAGCCAAGTTCAAACCCTTGATGAGCCATGAAATTTGCCAGGTGCTTTGGGATCAGCCACATGCTTTCAGCCTAAGATGTCTGAAAAAGTAGCTACAATTCTAAAATCCTTCAGGAAAGGAAGCACACAACTGTATGGTTAATAAATAATCCACAGAAGAATGATGTGTCCACACTCATTTCTCATCTCAGACACAGCTCTCCATCCCTGGAAAACAAGGAAAGCTTAGACTGGCAATATTTGACAAGACCTTTGCAAATGTTTCTTTCTCTGTTGCAAAATTGTAGGAGAACAGCTTTGCTCCTTCTATGAGGTATATTCATCACATTAGGCATGTAGAAGAAATGCTTAAGATATGGACTAATGGGGGAAGGGAATGATGGGAAAGCCATAGCACTAATCATAACAGTCTTTTTTCTTCAAGTATGATCAAATAAGACAATATGCACTGCAAAGATTTTGAGAAAAAACTGTTATTTACAATTAAGCCACTTGATTACAGAGTATCATTCAGGATTGCAGATCCTAAATGTAACAAAGAATTAATAATATTGAATATGCAGAAAATATGACTTCTGCTGTGAACTTCAGTCCTTTTAAATAGCACTTGATATTTGGTTTTGTTGCAGAGTTCTGAATTTCTAGTCAAATTCTCTTTTTGCTACATAGAAGTACAGAGATCCACAGAGAAAAACAACAAGTTCTCCAGAATCCACTCTTTCCCCACTCACTGGCACTTCAAATTTCAATAATTCACTCTGAGACATTTGTTGAAGAAAGAATAAAAATGTTTCATTACTTACAAATAGAAATTACAGACTTGTGCATACTGCTTTACTTCACACATGCAAGCAATCAAATGAACAGATCAATAGCAAAAAACAACAAAACAAAACAAAACAAAAACACCTGCCACTAATGAAAAAGAGGGAGGGAAATTTCAACAGACTGGACGCTCTGAATTTCAAAAAGCTGGAAGGAGCAATTGATTACTGCTGCACAGGCACACAATCATCTCAGCCCAAGGAAGTCCAATTACAGACAGTCATTCCTAAACACTCAAACTACAGACAGCATGCAAGATTGTAAATAAAACTCCAATAGGTTTTTGCATCTGTTAACTAAGGTGGGCGGAGTGTGTGGGGGTTGCTACTTAGTTTAAAAGCCTTGTGCAGTGGAAGAAAAAAAGATGTAAACTCTGTTCCAGGAAAAAAAGATGTAAACGCTGTTCCAGGAACCAAAAACAAAACAAAAAACCCGAAAACCTTTTTTTGTGCTGTAGGCAAGGCCGGCGCTTCCACCGCCGTCCGTCCCCCCACCGCCCACCAGCCACCCGTCGCCGTCCGCCCATTGCTGCCTGCCGCTGCCTGCCCGCCACCCCCGCGCCCAGCACCGCCGGGCCCCACCCCCCACCCACCGCCCACCCTACCCCACCCCCTGCCCCTCGCCTAGGGCACAAAAAAACCTAGCACCAGCCCTGGCTGTAGGCTGCCTAGCTTATACAACTATGGATTGTTCTAGCATGGATTTCCCTCCTTACTACATGCATAGAAGCCAACTGGAGTGGTACTTGAAGATCGCTCAAAGCTTAGAAGTAGCCATTTTGGTATTCAGGAAAAGCAGCACCATCTCCCATTCATTCCAATATGAGGTATGGACCGGAGTCCTCTGAAAAGGAGGAGGAGAATATAATGTCTCCCCATGAGGAATTTTCGTCTCACCAGTAGATCAACTCTAGACTTCAGTGTCCTCTCAATTTTCATGCTCTGGTACAAAGCTCCAGTTGCTCCATGTTAGTAACAACACTGCCCGTACTTCAACACGGATGATCAAACAGTTTTCTTCATTACATCAAAGGCAGCAGGCTCTGAACTAGCTATGTGGCACACATAGGTTTCTGCTTGCATAATAAGTGGGAGTGTGTGGAGGCAGTGATCCTAGCATAATTTACACTAGGTTTAGACTTTCTTGCCTCTTCCCTAAGCAGGAAAAAAACCCAATTGCTACCCTTTTCTGTATAGTAGCTTCCTTGTTTCAACCTTGTTGTTGATTTGAAAATACAGTGTCCTTTAATAATATATATGCTTTGTTTAAATTTACATTGTAAACTACCTACTACAGAGCAATGATACTAAGCTAAGGTAAAAGCTGGCAATCTGGTCAGCAAATAAAAAGCCAAACTGACCAGACCACTGAAAATTAGCCAAGCACTGATATGATTAATAATACCTTGCTTGTAAAATTGTTACTGCAGATAGATCTGAGTACCATATGATGTGCTGTTATGGCCACATCTTATAATTGGTTCATAACTGATAATTCACTAAGGGGAAAAGAGGTTGGTTTTTAAAAGAAGAGTAAAGGACTGATTTCCTGCTCTGAATTTGTTAATCCATGCAAAGCATTCGTGCTCACAAAGCCATTTTATAAAGTCATCTCCCCATCTGTGTTTATTTTTGCCAATGATTTTCCATAATTAAATGGGCTTCATTTACAAGTCATGTGCACTCTGGGATTTTTATTTATTTATTTATTTTGATGTGCCTGGAATTTTCAGTGCAACTATTTAGCAACCCGAACACTCAGGCTCTTTTAAACAAATTATGCCTAAATCAGTTTATGCTTTCACCCATGTGTGTAATGAAAAAAGGCACATTTGATTAGAATGCATTTTGAGGGCTGTTTCTTTTTTGCTCTGTTATTAACATTTGCAAATACAGTAGTACAGTAGTAGTATTCAAGAGTCACTATGTAACTAGGTCCAAAGAAGTGCTGGAAGTATTCCAACTGAGTCTAGGAGATCACTGTCTTTCATTCTAGGAAAGGATCATTTAGATTAGATCATTAGTGCAAAGGCCAGTGTCCTCTAAGGGCAAGTAATTTGGCTACATCTCTCCATCAGAAAGGAGTGGGAGAGCCACTCGCAGCTGATAGCTCGATTGGCCCCATTAAGAACTGCCACGAGGCAAGGCCCAAACTGCAATTCGCACTACCAAATGCCCTCCTCTCTGAATGTGTGGCTTTGAACTTTCAGCAGTTTTTCTTTATTCCATCCACGTATTTGGGATAGCGTTCAGAAATTCTGCCATGACAGATGAGCGTGCCCTCGGGAGAGGTTTGGAAATCACTCAGACCAAGTAAGCTCATGAAGCAGAAACTCATTGATTTACTCATCTGAAGCCAAAAGTACTGGTTGGGGAAAAAACAACCCTGCCCTCCTTCCTCCTTTGCTTGTTTTCTAGGAATACAATACCATTTTTACATGCAGATCGAGAGAAAATGGAGAAGTGTAAAACTAGATGGTTCTGAATATTTGGTAACTTTCCATGTGAAATTAACAGAAAGCTCATCCAGATGGAGTCTTTGTTTCTCCTTGCTTTGTGCCAGTCAGTGCCACTTTACTGCATATTCTATTGGGATTTTTGTCCACACTATCACACTTCTCTCTCAAGAAATCAGCACCTTTTAAAGAAACGCTTCCCTCAAAGCAAACAAACACATAAACAAAACCCCACAAAACGATTTACAATCATATAAAAAGCTTTAAAAGGGTCTTGTCTGGTGGATCATATTTTCTATTTGCTTTAGTGGGTCAACCCTAATGAAAAAGATTCCAATTACAGTGGATATCTGCTGCTGATTCTTGCTGTCGAAACTCTGCTATCAGTTCAAACTGAAACAAAAGATGCCCCACTTTCTGGAACTTATTTTCCTGTGATATCATCTAGCTTGAAACACAGGGATTATTTCTACCATGTGAATGAATACGTCAACAGGCATATGATAAAAGATCTGGTGTGATTTTTGTTTGATATTTTAGATTCCCATGTCAAGGACTCTAGTCTTATTTTTGTCAACACCAAGGAAGAAAAATTAAAGCCAATTCCTCTTGTAATAGTTTTGGTGAGACACGCTCATCATATTCTCACTTAGATTCCAAACACTGTGTCCACTGGGCTCTTTGAAAGAATGGAAATGTTTATAAAAGGTGACTCTTCTCTGTTTTGCAAATGGTCATTCACGCATGGTACCACTACATAACTATCGCAGAAAGACAAGAAACCAAAGCTGGAAATCTCTGTCTCCAAAAATTCTATAAACGGCTTTACTGAAACAGAGCCATTTCATAGTACTCACTCCAAGGAATAAGCCTCTCTATACCTTATTGCCTATGTTTTTGAACATTATTAACTCTCTCCACATAAGGACAAGGCTCTCTGGGATTTTGTGATGCTGGAGTAAAACAGAAAACTCTCTAAGGTAGAGTAGCTTTATTTCACAACTAGAGATGGGCACAAAATGCCAAAATGGTGTTTCGTGGTCGTTATTCGGGCTCTGGGGTCCGCTTCGTTCCGTTTCTGTTTTTCAGGGCCCCAGGGCCCGCTTCGTTTCCGTTTCTTCGTTTTTCGGGTGCGGCCAGCTGCGGCCGCAGGGAGCCCTCCCAGGGCCGGGTGCCACCGGAGCCGGTGGCATGCAAGCCGGGAGAGTGTTTCTGTGGCCATGGGGAGTCCTCCTGCAGCCAGGCGCTGCTCCGATCACCACCCCCAACAGGCTGCCACCCCCAGAGCACTGCCGAGTGCCACCCTCCCTTGGGCCCCCTCCCCAAGGACCGATCCGCTGCGCCATCTGCCACCTCCGTCAGGTCGCTGCCACCAGAGCTCTGTGCAGTGCTGTCCTAAGTGGGGCCCTTCTCCCCAGGAACCACTCCACCCCGGGAGCAACTGCCCCGGCAGACCGCCACCCTGCACCCCCTGGCCTAGACCCAGGAAACCTGTGGGGGGGTGCCGCTGCACTCGCCCTATGCTCCAATGACGCTCTCCGCTCCAGCTTCTGAGCCGGCTGCACCGTCACCACTTCGCCATGTGGCCAAGATCCTGGAGCCCAGCCCATAAGGGCTTGGATCCCGCCTCTTCTCGCGAGACTGGCAAAGTCTCGCGTCGGCTCCAGCAGGGAGGGGGCAAAGAGGCTCCACCAGGCCCAGCCCCCTCTCGCCACCCTCCGCTGCTCCATTTTTCATAGCACGAGCAGCGCGACACCAGTAACGGAAACGAACAGAAATGAAGAAAATTTTCTTGGTTCTGTTCGGTTCAAGCCTGCCCCATCGCAACAGTCATTATTCATACCGTTACATAATGGAACAAATAACGGAGAATGGTAAAGAAAAAATGGTCGTTTCGTGCCCATCTCTGTTCACAACATTTGATCATGAATGAGGGAAAAAACCACAAATATGTGTGCACTGAATTCCCCTATTCCTTTTCCCATAAAAATGCTACATAGAAGTGTGGGGTCTTTAGTAAACTCTGTGCGTGCGTGCATGTGTGTGTATAATATAATTTAGCCAAGAGACAATGGGTATAATCACATGATGCTTTATCTCGTGTTTTGGACTGCTTTGGGAACAAACTGTTTCCTTCCATCTTCTGGCTACTGCATGACACAACAGGCAGTTTTGAACCAGTCTGACACTTATTCATGCCTATTTGTACCTTTTTGGCTCTGTGGCAGGAGCTACTTTTTTAAAAAAAATGTGGGCAGAGTTGCTTTGTTTTAGCTCAGTTTTTAGCTTGTGTCATTGCCAGTATTAAACTATAGCTGCACTGGTAGGTGTTGTCACCAGTAATTCAGTGCTATGACACTTGGATAGAGCACCAATGAAATGATACATCATTTACCAATAACTGGAGGGGGGGGACAGCTCTCCCTAGCTCCCCACAGAACTCCCTGTGGAGGGGGCAATCTGTTGTTTTAAACTTTTCACTAGAATTCAGTACTGTTTTACTTTGGTGGCAAGTCAAATATATGATACACCAGTTATTGTCTTTTTTTAAAACCCAGATTATCTCTGCTCACCAAAGGAGAAGGAGAGAGGTCAGGATGTGGGAGCATGTAAGATAAGAAGGAGGAACTAGTTAAGTGGGGCTGCTTGGAGGTCCAGTGTGACTATCTGTCCTGAAACCAACTGATCCTTACATGTGGATGCAAGGATCATTCTAATTCTCAGACTGCATTTTCAAGTGGCCCAGTTTAGCCTGATCCAACCCAGGATAATGTCGCTGTATACTTGCACCCACCATTCTGCAAGTGAAATTCTTGTTAGAACTAGAAATGGGCATGAACCACCAGTTTGGCGATGTGTGTCCTGTCCATTCATTTCTTCTCTGAACAGGTGTTTGACAGTTCCCAGCCCCACCTCCCATGGTGGGCACAAGCAAAATCCACATCAAAATGCTGGGCTAAGAAAAGCAGGGTTCTCTGGTTTGGCTTTAAACAGATCTGCACACTTTACTTCTACTCATGGGGATGCGCCAAGTTGGATCACAACTCCTATCTTTCCTACCAGCATAGCTACTCATTGTGCTGGCTTTGTGATGATGGATGCCATAGTTCAATGCTTCTAGGTCAGAGAAGGCTCTCAAAGCACTGAACATTACAGGCTCCATAATATCCAAAGGATATTATCATAGTGCTCTTCAGCTCTGTTAGCCGTCAATGTTGGGACTTGTTATTGGCTGTGTATTGAATGTTTAGAAGCTGTACTTCTGGCCCCCAAAAACTGTGTGAAAATTGGTGTTAGTTCCCCATCAATATAAATCCCTAAATTAACAATTCAGAATCACTAAGATTACTGATATCCTAGCAACAACAAAAATTGAAACACCTCCAAATAGGCATCAGAAACTCCCTCTAAATTATTATAGACTATGGTGGGGGAAAATATTTTTCAATTTACCTGAAGTACAAATGTCTGTACTTGGGAGACCTGGGAGATTCAAAATATGACATTTATGTCTCATACTGCAGAAAATAGTAATCTATGCCCTAAAAAGATCTACCAGAATTTCCTCTCTCCTGGGAATGACATCATGAAGTCTGTTTTTTTTTAAAACCACCAGCAGTGGTTATTGTTTGTAAATATTGACACATGCATTTTATGTGCCATTTCTCCAGAGCAGCCTAGCAAATCCTAATTGTGGTTCAACTTAATGTACAGTGAAGCTGTAAAGTAGTCTGTTCCAGTCTGCAGCTAATACAGAAAAATGAGCTGTCCCTGGAGCACCTTTCCCAGCAAAAATGGTGCAGCCTTGTTCAGAAAGCATTACCATTCTGTTAAAAAGAATGACAGGGGAAGGGGGAAAACCCACACCCAGTCATACCCATTTCATTCTTAGGTTTCGCGGAAAACAGCCTCTGGCAGGGCTATATTCTGCCCAAATGATAATGGTGCATTCCATCTGATTAATCCCAGCTCACAGGTACACCATGTGGTGTTGTTACTGGCAATTGGAAGTGCAGCCACATAGCAGATGCTGTAGATTGCTAACTTTCTATGCAAAGGTCCTCACTATGTGGTTTGGTTTTGCTCCTGCTCGTCCTGGCCCTACCAGGAGGCAGAATGAAGTGGCTGCCTCAAGAAGCAGCAGGACTGAGTGTCACAAAAAGGGAACAAATGATTGGCCGAGGCAGAGAGACGACCTTTTGGGATTTGCAGCCTCATCTAAATGGCATGCAACTGGGTCAGTTTCTGCTCTCCCTCAGGCGGCAAAAATGTGTTGGCGGCCACTGAATGACAACATCTGCAAGCCGTCTTTTTGACAAGGAGGAAAAAGCTTGGCAAGCGTGTGTGGCTGAAGGTGCCTCCCACACATAGTTTGAAGCATGGAGTCACACCACCTTATAGTTGTGATTCAAAGTACCGCTCACACAGCGAGATGCATGTAGGAACCAGAACTAGAAGGAGTTACGTTGTAGCTGCTACGAGCTTAAAACCAGGTCTGCCAAACATATAATCCACCAAGCCAAACACAGCCTGCCTACTGTGTAGTGTGGCCTGTTGTAATAGGTGTCGATAAATCCCCTGTCCAGGGGGCCTGCTTGGAAGTGAAGGCCACATAGTCACAGTTCTTTCCCTGAACATGCTGCTTGACAGTCTGCCACTGTGTTCTCAAAAAATCCACTTCAGAAGCCTATTTGCACATCCAAGTATGTTTTCTCGTGGGGATGCTTCTCTGCCTTCCACTTCTTCCTGTAGGCTTCCGAGACTTCTTCCAGATTCTCATATACTAATTGTGCCAACACGACTGCTAGGCTTTAGGACAGTGGTTCTCAACCTTCCTAATGCCTTGACCCTTTAATACAGTTCCTCATGTTGTGGTCATCTCCGTGCCCTGCTTGGAAGAGGCCACAAGCCCCCTTTGGCAGGCCACTGCCACAGGTGCCATAGAGAACGTCCCTCTACAGGCACCCGCACAGCTTCCAGTGCCAATGAATGACAAACCTATCAAACTGCAACACACTCTTTCCCTCCCTCCCTTCTCCTTCTCCTCCAGACCCAAGCCCTTTGTGCCTTTTTCTTCACTGGCTCATGGCAACCGCTGTGAAATGGTCGTTCAACTCCCAAAGGGGTCCCCACCCCCAGGTTGGGAACCACTGCTTTAGGATATTGGTTGGTCTCAAGAAATGGCTGGGCGTCTGTGGGCCTCCAGGCAGGAAGAAAACATGTGTAGGGCATCTGGTGCAAGTTTGTTTTTATTGGCTATAATGGCTTTAATGCTTAGGTATTCATTTCTTCCCCTCTCCCAACAGGCTTAACGGCTAAATGTAAAAATGCTGTACACACCTCTGTTTAGGAGCTAGTGCAGGAAGTACATGGTCATGCACACACATAGGTTTGCATTCCTACACCAGAGTCTGCCACCCATGGCATCACAAGGATCTACCCCCTGGCCTCAGGTAGCTTTGAGCTGTAAGGAAATGAGAAGCTGCTGATCTGGCAATGGCATGTCTCCACGCCTCCATGCTCTAGAGTCCATGCTCATGAGTTCCTTAGAATGAACCTAACCTTAAAACTACAAATTACATGTAGTGAAAAGGTGACTAAAATAATGCATCAACAAAACTGTCCTCAGCATTAAGTAAGGGATCAGGATAAGAGGTATCAAGCAGACTAAAGTAGTCCTGGAACTTTTCAACATTCAAAATTTTTGCAGAAATCGACTGCTTCATCTTAAGATACAGAATGAAAACAGGACTCTTCATTCTTGTGCCATAAGTAGGGCATAAAAGAACAAAGGCATTATGAGTGCCAGTCCAGATGCTATGACTGAGTTAAAAAATAAATAACTCTGGGATAGCTAAATTACAAAGGTTATATACTGTATGTCCAGAAGGGATGACAAATGTTATCCTTCAGTTGCTTAGTCTTGTCTAAATATTTTAGTTTGTTTCAAACATGCAAACAGCGGTATTTATCATCTAGATTAATGCCTATGTGAGATTATTATGCTTTGCGTGCGCAACATCTATTCATGACAAGGTCACTCGCTATATTAAAATGTCATCTCCCTGTTTGGCTTGGTCCCATCATCATTACTAATCATTGGATCCGCATTGTTGGATGCAGAATTGTGTTTGCATTCCTGCCCTTCCCCTAACTCTTTTTACTTGATTAATTTCTCATCTTTTATCCCTAGAGTTTACCTCGTGATTGGTGTCTCCATGGAAAAGTAATCACTCTTATCTGGCACCGTGGTAGCCCGACAAGGGCTGATTGCAGTGAACAGCTGCAGAACTGTTCGCTCAAAGCCACTTTTGCAAGAGATACCCTGAGCCATCCATTTTCTTCACCGAGATCTTTTTTCCACTCATCAAACAGTGAGGCGTTGAAGCACTGGTCTAGGCAACAACTATCTCTCTGAAGTTTTCCAAGCATCATCCCTTGAAGGAGCTGAAACACATGAAAGGCATTTAGAAATGCCCTTCCTTGCAACTGTTCTGGCCTCACAATCTTTCTCCCTCCATCAAAATTTGTGCTTTCCTGTCCAGGTTCCCATGCCTCCCTGACCCTTCAGAGATTTCCTCACCATTTGAGGACACCTCTGTTACAGCATATTTCTTTGGAATAATTCCTCCTTCCCGTATGCCTTTCCTCTGTCTTTCTGTCACTTTCCAAATCCAAATTAAGTTTGCATATTTTTATGCATCAGAGGTGAGCATTAGAAAGCCTGCCATACCTAATTGGGTTCAGGGAAGAAAGATGAAATATTGGATGCCATTCCTAGCAGATGGAATTGGCAATGGGGAAAGGCGGAGGGATCGTGATTAGTGGAAGAGAGTGCTCACGGCATGAGACAGCCCAGCTGCTGAGAAAAATCAAGTCTCGGACCAAATGGGAAGGCTTTGAGGTACAAATGAACAGCCTGGCTTCTAAAGCGCAGAAAGAAGAACAGAGTGACTGACTCTTGGGTTTTCTCTAGTAGAGTCAACCCTCCCTTAAACAATATAGCAGGTGAAATTATGGACTGGAATGACAGCCCTTCTTCCTTTGCTAAACTCTCAGAGGTTCTTCACAAGATTATTCAAAGCATCACCTGTCCCCACTCAGTTTTCTGGTAGACAGCACACCTCCGTGATTAGTATGGTGGACCTGACAAGTGAACAAATCATTCAAAACATCCACTTGAAAAAGCAAGGACTCTTCCCAAATGTCTTTTAGATTTAAAAGTAAGCTAAATTGTGGACCATCCACTTTAGAATGGGGATGGTCCACAATATTAGCTGACCCCCTTCCACCCTGTGGCCCTATCAAGTTAGAGTAAAGCTGTGGTAAAAAGTTTTGACATGTTTTGTTAGGAAGTTGTTTTTTTAAAGTCAGAACTGGTGAATCTGTCATCTATGGAGTTATACCTTTTTCGTCCTTCTGCAGTCCCTTCTTCATCTGTTAGACTATAACTCCCATGTTCCCCACCCAGCATGGAGTATACCTGTCAAGTTTTTGATTTGAAACTATGGGATTGTGGTCACAGTATCCCCGCCTCTACCACCTATTGATCATGCTCGATGTTTTGAGCTTGTTCGATATCTGTCCCCAACATGGCAGTGCCCATGCAGAGATCCCTAACATGGCTGCTGCCATTTGTCATGTGATTGCAGTATCCCTGTCCTTACCACCTATTGAGCATGTTCAACACTTCGAGCATGCTCAATCACTGTCCCCAATGTGGCGCCACCTATGCCATACAGAGAATTTTTTAAAAATTATATAATCCGGGACATTTCCAGGAAAATAATATATCCTGGAAGGCAGCAGGAAATAGGGGTAAAGACAGGATTTCCCAGCGAATACGGGACACTTGACAGGTATGGGCCATGGAGAAATGCTATTCTGGGAAGGCCTGTGAAAGGCTATTTTAGAAGATCCTGGCCAGGCTCAGTGCCTTCTAGCAGAGTGTGCAGCTACACTGGTCATTTATCTCACAATTTATATTAGATTGGGCAGAGTTGAATTTGAAGTAAAACCTGGTGATGACATGAGATGAAGATCAATGTGGGGAAGCGCATTGTGGCGTTGTCTCTTTTGAGCAGGAAATCATCTTCTTGGTGTAGTTATTGTTGATCAGCTATCAGGGGTGATCAGTTAAATTTGTTCTGATCAGTTTGACATTCCTTTAGCCCACTTTCTGCCCATGCAGATCAATGGAAAGGATAGCTTGCAGGGGTGGAAGTCACTCTTAACCAACCAACCCTACGGTCCACACAGTGTCTCTTTCTTTCTTTCTTTCTTTCTTTCTTTCTTTCTTTCTTTCTTTCT
>JAHTLZ010003305.1:5950004-5962147 GCA_023846285.1 Phrynocephalus versicolor
ACACACACACACACACACACACACACACACACACACACACACACGGGGGGGGGAGAGAGATCCCCACACATTAAAAAGACAGGGCAGCACTGAGTAGTAATGGCTATGTTTCGTATCCATGGCAACCTACTCCATATAGGAGGCAATGAAGATGTCCTTGATGAGGCACTCCCTTTGGAACTAATGGCAAAAAGGTAATGGTCCAAAGCACTGTTTTTAGGCAGTTCGTGATTAATTAGAAAATACTCGGGGCTTTGACCATTAAGCCTTCATTTTGTTCCTGTTAATCACAACTGGAGAAGGTGATTCAGGATCACTTATTTCAAGGCTGTGTCCTTGTTCTTTCTTTAATACATTACCTACAACATGCATTTCAAACAGGTACAAGTCTGAACATATGTTATACCATAGGTATTCATTACTTTTACTCAAATGGTGGGAGCCAGAGATCCACAGGAATAATGCGGGTTAAACGAACAAGAGATTTTATATTTGTAATTTAAAAGCACCTTGAAACAGGCCATTCCTAGGGAGCAAAAGCTACCCTATGGGGTAATTAACCTTTTCTGGGACAGGACTGCAGTGGAATTTAATCTAAGTTGTAAAAAAAATGAAGCTTTTATAATAAAACAGAACCATATTGTTTATAAACAGCAGAGCCTTAATAAACCCTTGTGTACAGGTGACTATTAGCCTTAATAAGACTAATATTCTCTCTCAGACACTGGCTGAGACATTCTGAGTTTTGTAGTCCCAAACAGTAGTTTTTTCAAGCTGTGACAGAAAGTAGCTCTTCAAGATGCCCATTTAGGTGTTGCCCAGCCATTTAGATAAGAAACCAAAAACTGAACCTGGAACTGTGTTTAAAAGCATAAACTTGGCCACAGAACTACTGTCTCTTTCACACAGATATGAGGCCTTTGTTTCCAGAACTTCCTATATTTGAACTTGTTTGGAAAACAGAAACAAGTTCAATGTTGAATTATTCACCTGGAGAGGTACCTTATTATGTGTACAACCTCTGGGTCTAACATACAGTAGTCTTGGCAGGGTGGGGGTGCAGACCATTCCCCATCCTCACATTCTCATGCATACATGTGTAGAACATTACAGCTAAATAGGGATGGACACAAAACTAAAAATGAAATGCTGTTTCTTCATTTCGTTATGTAACGAAACAAATGAAATGAAACAAAGTGATGAAGCAGCATTTTGTTACAGACAAAACGAAGCGGTAATTTTTCCGTTAAAATGAACCGTTTCGTTTCCTCTGTAAAATGCCGCCAGCCTGCCATGGGTAAAAAAAAATGTCAGTGTGAGATAAAGGGGAAAAAATGCACCGACTGGGCCCGTGAGCCAGCTGGTTGGCGCATTTTTTCCCTTATCTCATGCCAACCAGCTGGCCTGCGGTCGGTATGAGGGGGAAAAAAGATATGAAATGATTTTTTTAAAAAAAATCATTTCATAATAAACGAAACAAAACAGGAGATGGAGAAACGAAGAACGAAATGAAACGTCATTTTGGCGTTTTGTGCCCATCCGTACAGCTGAATATTCTTTTTATCAAAAAATAAAACTTAAAAAACAGAAAAATGATTCCAAATAATCTAAAAGATTTTTTTGGGGCTGCCTACTCCTTTCTGCCTTTTACCCCTCTGCCTCCCCCCAACACCCCAACCTGTCAAAAAGCCCCAGCTGATAGGCAGGGGGGAGGGGCAAAAGGCAGAAAGAAGCAGTTTTTTTCCGCTGTCTGCTCCATTCTGCCTTTCGCCCCTACCTCCCGCCTCCCAGCTGGGACTTTTTGATAGGGGGTTGGGTGGCCCCACTCAACCCCCACCCCCAACATGTCAAAAAGCCCCAGATGAGAAGCAGGGTGGCGAGGGAGAACAGAGCAAGCAGTGGGAAATTCAAACGGAGCACCAGCCTCCTGCTCTGTCTGGGAAGGGAATCCCACAGAAGGGGGTTGAGAAGGTAGCGCTGACATCAGCAATACCCTCTCAGCCTCCTGCTGTGGGATTTAAAGGCTCCAATCTGGCACCTTTTTAAAATGTCCCGCTGCAAGATTGAGAGCGCTCTCATTGTTGGTGGGGACATTTTAAAAAGGCTCTAACCTGGTGCCTTTTTAAAATGTCCCACCTGCAAGAGCAAGGCTGTTTAAGCGGGGGATTTAAAAAAGGCTCAAGACCACTACGCTTGTGGTGGTTTGGAGACTTTTTAAAATGTCCCCACTCACTGTTTGGGTGGGGGATTTTAAAAAGGCTCAAGACCACCAATAGCAAGCAGGAACATTTTAAAAAGCCACTAGCTTGCCACCCTTTGTTGTGGGCTAGAGGCTTTTTTAAATGTCCCGCCATCACTGCTCTCGCTGGGTCTGGGAACATTTTTAAAAGCCTCTAGCCGACGCTGGCTACAGGCTTTTAAAAATGTCCCTTGCCCCAGTGAGAGCACTGGTGGTGGGACATTTTAAAAGTGTCCCACCAGTGCTTCTAGCTGACCACTCCTGTCTTGATCTTCATAGCCTAGCTCTGAAGATCAAGAGAGGGGTGGTGGGCTGGAAGCTTTTGAATCCCCCGCCACATCAGTGCTCTCACTGTTGTGGCAGGGGATTCATTTTGTTTCTCATTTTGTTTTGTAATGAATTGTTCTTTTTTTTAAAAAAAATTAATTACAAAACAAAATGAAACAGAATGAGAAATGAAACAAAATGAAACAAAACAGTATTTTTCCATTTCATCCCCCATCCCTAGTGGGGAACACTGACCAAATGTGGTCAAATTCCCATGAGGACCAAAGCTCCAGTGCTTTGAATAATTAATTGTAAAGAAAGGAGAATTTTTTTTTAGCAGGTAGACGTTGTCGTGCAATTTCTTCTTTTCCAGATCCATTAAATTTGTATGAGCCTTGCCCCCTTTTTTGCATTGGGCCACCCTAATGCACATCAGCCTTCCTTTCCCACAGCTACTGATTTATACAGTGCAGAATAGCTACAAAACCAGCCCTTAACTCGGTCTGCCTCTGGTTAGCCTTGAAATGCCTGGATTTCCTGACTTGGCCATAGCACTTGAACAACATAGGACTGCTGTCCAATCTTTTCCAGAAGAAGAGGGCCATTGCCATGCTTTCACATCATGCAGTGTGAACAGGTTTTGCCCTTTGTGGTTGGGACTGCATTCCTTCTTAAACTGGCCTGTCTTAAATGGGATAGCATACACACTCTCCTTCCTGAGGCAAGAGAGATACAGCGTATCAGCCTTCCTTGACACTTACCCCATGCTTTGGCTCACAAGCAGCGTCTTCCTTAACCACTAGACATGTTGGTGGGAGTTGATGGAAGATGTACCCTAAAACAACTCCTTGGGCTTTGCTTATAGAGAGAGCAGGATGTGGTATGGGTATGAGCTCACCCCATTGATACATTCCAGCCCAAGGAAAAGATTTTTACATCATAAATGGAAAAATAAATAAATGCGTTTCAATCTTTATCCCACGGATTTCACTATAAATGTTGCAGCTCTATATCCAACAATATGCTATTTCCTCACCCTAGGCTATATTTGTAAACAATAAACAATATATCTCAATATAACAGCTTGAGTAACTTAACCTTTGTTCACTAAGTTTTTTCATGTTCTGCCTTGAATGAACGTCTGATATGATAAAAACTCCAGGCACTTTTTAAAGAAATTAAAAATGGCTTCATACATAGCACTGAAAGGAATTAGTGTGCTGAGCCACTTCAGGAAATTGAATGAATGAATGAATGAATGAATGAATGAATGAATGAATGAATGAATGAAGTTGAAATAGCCAGTTAGTACCTTGTCCAACCAAAGCTGCCAGTAGCTAGAGGGAAAAGAAAAACTTGTGGTAGTCATCAGGACCCATGGAAACCACTAATGATCCTTTGGATCCACTGTGATCCAGTAAAGATGACAGCGGGTCCAAACACATTCTTCCAATATGCAATCACACACCGAGTCTCCCCAAAGCTTCTACACACTTCATACTCACAAGTTATGTTGGCTAATAAGTGCTGTGAGTATAGCTAAAAAAACAGTGTTCTATGGTCCTTATGGCTTGTAGGCAGCATGGAGCATCTGGATTAGCTAGCCACGAAAATTGGTCTGAATAGCACGATATATAGACTCTGACTGACTTTAGAAATGCTTTGAAGGTTTGAGCTTTATTCTAACAGTAAGTAGCCCCAAAATTCGGGAAGCAATTTTAATAAGTTATTTAAGTATAGTTATAATCTCAAGGTCTAAAATCAGTTAGTATAGCTTATTTATGGGTGGTGCCTATGGCAAGCAGCCTCCTTCCCTGCTCAGACCACAAGCCACTACTGGGACCTTGTTACATTTATAACTACATTTTTAAAAGCAACTGATTATTTCTTATTAAACCGTTAACTAAAATCTATAGCTTGTCCTTCTTTCTGTAATTTAATGTCTCAAGTTGCTGGAGCATTTCAAAAAATACAATAATACAGTGGAGCTACAGACATCCTGTAACTATAAAAGTAATAAGCATTATAATTATATGTTGTTGTTGTTGTTGTTGTTTTGACTTAACATACTACTTGATAATGTGAGGAACACTCCCTGGACAGGACCAAATATTTATTCAAGAAACCACTTGCTACTGAGTATACTGGGTGCTCATTTTACTGACCTCAGAAGGATGGAAAGCTTTGTCAATCCTGAGCCAGCTACCTAAACCATTTGGCATCAAACTGAAGTAGTGAGCAAAGGGTTTGACTGTAGTGTTGTCATTTAATCACTGTATCACAAGCTTACCCCTCCTTAGAGTATCATTCTTATGCCTTAGCTATTTCCGAGCTCTTAGAACCATGGGGGGAAAATACAGGAAATTCTCCACAGAATCTACATGTTGCTCATAGAGAGATAGAGATCACCTGTTGAAGGCTGGAGGTATCACACTGAGTGCCAGCATTTTAACTCGTTGGGATATCTCTAGATGTCTTCCTCCTCTGAGCCAGTTCCGTCTAATAAATACCAATTAAAAGGGATATTAACCTCTGGGAGTCTAGAGGTCAGGTCCCCTGGATCTCATTCTACAAGAAAGCCATGATGCTGTTGCATCTGAGCTCAGCTGACATAACTTATTGTGCCATTCAATACCCTTTGATCAATACGTGCCTTTTGAATTTTAAAGCCTTCCTGTGGGTAGGCAAAATGAAGGTAAGATCTGGGCTTCCAACAGCAGCTATTCCCACCAGTGATTTGTATTCTAACCACATGAGAAATCTGATAGCCCCTCTGCAGTGAGGGGCAGCTAAAACACAAAGCTAGCTAGCTGCAAGAGAAGTAATTAACCAAGGGATGATACAAGAAAGTTACTTGTGGTGTGTAGCAGTCTAATTTATGAATTCTGAGACTGAATTGGCCACCATGTGTCTCAGATAATTTAAGCAATATACTGTATTCTGGCTCCTAACCTGGGCTCAAATGCCTTTCTGAGATACTGGATTTTCAGCAAAGCAAGCCATTCAGTGGATATATTATTCAGCAGCTTTAGCTCCCATGCTAGCTATCTTGTATGCTAGCTATCATTTGAGGAAATTTGATGGTGTTGCCCCAATCCTGGCCTGTCTGCACTGGTTACCAGTCTGCTTCTGTGCCAGGTTCAAGGTTCTGGTTCTAATATATAAAGCCCTAAAAGAGCTTGGAACCTTGTTGCCTTTCAGAACGTCTTCTTCCAAGTTCTGCTGGCCATCATTCTGAGTCCAAGTTTCACCCCTGTAGGTGTTAACACCAAGAGAAGTCTGGAAGGCATCAAGAACAAATAAGGTTTTATTGGCAGTAGCAGTGTCCCTTTGGAAATCCCTCCTGCAGGAAATACAGTACAGTATATCACAGAAGTGAGTACGCCCCCTCACATTTTGTAAATATTTTAGTATATATTTTCATGTGACAGGGCTGAAGAAATGACACTTGGCTACAATGTAAAGCACACGAGTAAACAGCTTGTATAACAGTGTAAATGTGCTACCCCCTCAAAATAATGCAACATTAAGCCGTTAATGTCTAAACCACTTGCAACAAAAGTGAGTACACCCCTAAGTGACAGTGTTCAAACTGGGCCCAAGTAGCTGTTTTCCCTCCCTGGTGTCATGAGACCCATTGGTGTCACAAGGTCTCAACTGTGAGGGAAGACCAGGTGTTATTGCTCTCACTCTCACATTTGGTATTATCGCTTTCACTCTCTCATACTAGTCACTTGAAGTTCCACATGGCACTTCATGGTCATGAATTATCCAAGGATCTGAAAAAATGAATTGTTGCTCTACACCCGTGGTTCTCAACCTGTGGGTCCCCAGATGTTCCAGGACGGCAACTCCCAGAAATCTTCATCACTAGTTGAGTTGGCCAGGATTTCTGGGAGTTGCAGTCCAGGAACATCTGGGGACCCACAGGTTGAGAACCACTGCTCTACATAAAGATGGCCTAGGCTCTAAGCAGATTGCCAAGACCCTGAAACTGAGCTGCAGCACAGTGGCCACAACCATACAGCAGTTTAACAGGACAGGTTCCACTCAGAACAGGCCTTGCCATGATTGACCAAAGAAGTTGTGTGTCCGTGCTCAGCATCATATCCAGAGGTTGGCTTTGGGGAATAAATGTATCAGCACTGCCAGCATTGCTGCAGAGGTTGAAGAGATGGGGGCAGGGTGGGGCTGCCTGTCAGTGCTCAGACCATATGCCGCATACTGCATCAAATTGGTCTGCAGGGATGTCGTCCCAGAAGGAAGCCTCTTCTAAAGATGATGCACAGAGAAGCCCAAATACAGTTTGCTGCAGACAAATATTCTAAGGATATGGATTTCTGAAACCATGTCCTGTGGTCCGATGAGACCAAGAGAAACTCAGATGGTGTCAAGCATGTGCGGTGGCAACCAAGTAAGGCGTACAAAGACAAGTGTGTCGTGCCTATTGTCAAGCATGGTGGTGGGTGTGTCATGGTGTAAGACTGTATGAGTGCTGCTGGCACTGGGAGATATAGTTTATTGAAGAAACCATGAATGCCAACATGTTCTGGTGACATACTGAGGCAGAACGACCCCAAACACACCTTCAAAACCCTATTGAACATCTGTGGGGCATCTTGAAATGAAAAGTGGAGGTGTGCAAGATCTCTAACATCCACCAGCTCTGTGATGTCATCATGGAGGAGTGGAATGCCTAAGAGGATTAAACCAGTGCTGGAAAAGAATGGTGGCCACACAAAATATTGGCAATTTGTACCTAATTTGGACATTGTCACTTAGAGGTGTATTAACTTTTGTTGCCAGCGGTTTAGACTTTAATAGCTGGGTGATGTGTTATTTTGAGGGGACTGCATGTTTACACTGTTATATAAGCTGTATACTCACTGCTTTACATTGTACCCAAGTGTCATTATCCAGTGCTGTTTCATGAAAAGATATACTAAAATATTTGCAAAATGTGAGGGTGTTACTCATTTCTGTGATATACGGCATGCCAGGTGGCTTCTCTTCAGACCTTTAAGAAGCTCCTACAAATGAGCCCTTCAATACGATACAAACAGAGCAGGATGTGGCCTACCAGACTGGGAACTATATTATAAAACTTGTTACTCTTGTTTGGACAAAGGAATGGATCTCATTAGAGAATCAAAAAAAAAAAATTGAAATTAGAAGGACATGATTTAGGAGTACGTTGTCATGTGTTTACTTGGTACAAAAAACTAAATTACAAAAACATTTTGGTAATCACATGATTAGGAAAGCTCAAACTACAGCCCGGGGCCCAGATACAGTCCCCCAGGGTCTTGAATCCGCCCCCCTGGGACCAATTGCAGACCCCCCTCCCCCCCTTCATGAGCAAGCCAGCCTCTGCAGCGGCTTCTATTGCTGAGGCAGTTCAAAGTGGTGGGATATGTTGCTTCCCCCACTCCCCCCACCCACTGCCCAGATGATCAGCACACTCGCTAGTGGGGCAGTTCCAAGTGGGATGGCCACTGCAAGGTCCCCCACTTCCCCAACCACAGCCCAGATGGTTGGGGCACTGGCTGAAGCCGAGTGGGGCAATTTAAAATGGGAGGGCTGTGGCAAGGTCTCCCATTCCCTGGCCCTGCTCCTCCTGCACCCTGCCCACCTGCCTTCCTTGTGTGGCCACCACCTGAGTGATGTGGCTGTGAGGAAGGAAGGGGGCAGGCAGAGGCAACACTAGCCAGCTTTCTGAGCCGGAGCAGCCACGGCGGTGGACCGATGGAGGGGGAAACGGAGCTACTTCCCAACCAACCAACCCACTCCGAGGTGCTGCCTTGCTCCGTGGAATGACAGAGGGGAGGACGGAGCCCAGCCATGGCCGGAGGCTGAGGCTGCTGCCAACACCACTGGGTTAGTGATCAGCAAGGAGAAGGTGGTGGAGAAAGAAGAGAAGGGAAGGGAAGGCCAACAGTGGCCCGGGCCTGGTTCCTGGGAGGCTGGTGGTCCTGCATTTGCCCCTGGTTGGTGATGGGCAAGCTGGCGAGCCAACAGAGCACCGCAGCCTGGCTGGGCTCAGCCAGTGAGTGGGCTGTGTGTGGCTTTGGGCAGGCCTTTCTGCCTCCCCTCCTTCCTTCCCAGCCCTTTCTCCCTCCCTCCCTCACTCACTTGCAGTGCACCAAGTTGGGCCGGGCCGGGCCAGGTCAAGAGAGGAGGCAGCTTTCCCAGCGAAGGCATGATGGCCAGGGTGCATGACTGGATCCGTGCGCAGTGGTGCCAGCCTTGCCACCCTTGCTGCGGCTGCTGCTCCTCATCCTGAGTGGCCACCTAGAAGGTGATGAGGGGGTCAGAGCTTGCCTGGGCTGCCGCCTCCTTCCCAACACAAGGAAGGAAGGAAGGATGGAGAGCCGCTCCAGATGCTGCCACTGTAGGAGGAGGAGGAGGAGAAGGTGCAGCAGAGGGAACCCAGCGGTGGCACCTCAGGGTGGCGATCCAGAGCAGAAAGCCTTGCTGGGGGCCCGGATACACACTGATCATGGGCCAATCATGGGGGGCTCCGCCCACTTGCCCCTCCCCCCATGTCGGCCTTTTTTTTCCTTTTTCTTTTTTGGACTGTAGTCCGACCCCCAGTGGTGTCTGGGGGGGGGGTGGACCAGCCCGCTGTTTGAAAACGTTGAGGACCCCTGGGTTAAATGATTTTTAAAAAGAAGTCACATTCTGGGATTTTCCCTTCCCTTGAAACACAATATCCCACATTCATGAACTGGAGGGTTTTGTTTGTATTTGTTTTTCAAGAATTGAAGTCTCTGTGTGTGTGTGTGTCTCTTTCTTTCTTTCTTTCTCTGTCAATGTGTCATATGTACATCCAAAATGATGAGCATATTGCTAGTTGCTAAGAAACATCCACCATGACATGAATAGCCCATTTTGTTATTAAAAGCCTTCTCCTTGAACTTCTCCCCTGGGTCAGGAATAGAATACCCATGCTGCAGGAGTATGACAGTGTAGAGCGATTCTCTCAGCAAATGGCTTTGCAAGACGAATTAGGAAAACATTGTAAAGAGGAAACTGTTTAGCCATGTATTTCAAACTCCCTGGGAACAGGAGTGGCAAGCAAAACACTTGCTCAGATTTTATAGCAAATGAATGAATCACAAGGAAAAGGGAACCACACAGGACTTCTCTAAGCAGAAATGTGACTTGTTAGACACCATTTGAAACATCACTCAGCAACAGGAGACTTAACAGCTCACTCCATATCCCAGGTCACCTTGTAGCCTGATCTGGATGGCCCTTGAGGTCTCTCTTCCAAATCCCTGTTTCTCTTATCTTAAACATGATTGGAGAGGATCAAGTTCCACAGAGTTCCAAGGGACTTGCTTCTTCGCTTTGTATTGCAGGCCTAAACTGGGACGGACACACACACACACACACACACACACACACACACACAGGTACCTCTTAAGACAAATGTCCTGTAAAAAAAATCTAGCAGGAAGAAAAAAAAATTCCAATAATAGGCATGCTTTGCACAACACAAAATTCCCTATGGGATGCTTCACAAGACACAAAACCATTCTGCATGTAGCCAAGAACCCCCCCCCCAGCTATTTTTGTCTTTATTCTAACCTCCGGAATGGATTAATCCATTCCCAATGCATTCCTATCAGAAACCGTGTTTCATAAGACAATTTTTTTCGTAAAACGAAGTGACCCATAGCCTCCAGAATAGATTAATCCATTTCCCAATGGATTCCTATGGGAAACTGTGTTTTGTAACACAAAACTTTCTTAAAACAGATTGACACATAGAATGAATTACATTTGTTTTATGAGGTACCACTGTGTGTGCACATGTGTGTGTTTAATTCAAAGAACAGCTCCAGATGGTTTTCAAGTAAAGTTAAAACAACAAATTTTTTTTACATATATTAAGTAAATATAATAAACACATAGAACAAACAAATCATAACAGGGAGTCAGGTAGGTGGTGAGCAACCTGGAGTACTGCCAAAAGCCTCACGTTACAGCCAGGTCTTCAAAGAATTCTTAAACATTGTCACAGATGGAGCCAAAGGGATGTCAACAGGCAATTTGTTCCAAAGAGCAGGGACGGTCACTGAGAAAGCCCAATTTATTGTAACAGTTTTTCAGGCCTCCCTAGGGGTGGCCACCCTAAGTGTCAACACGAAATGAGAAATCGATAGACAGGCATTCATTAATCTAAGAGACAGGCGCTCTGTCATATATTCAGGTCCTAAACCATGGAGGGTTTTATAAGTTAAAACCATCTCCTTGAACCTGATCTGGGATGCAACAGGTAGCCAGCACAGGTGAGCCAGTATGGGAGTGATGTGGTCATATTTGCTCGCACCATCCACCAGCCTATCCACCACATTCTGTACCCGCTGCAGTCTATGGATCAGATTCAAGGGTAACTCCATGTAGATATTTACATATTCATCATTTAGGGCTTACGTACATGAATGAATGAATCATCACAGGCCAAACAGCAGATTTGGATAATCTGATCACAGCAAAATACAATGCTCTTCAACAAAGTCATTTTAGGTTCTTTACCAAGGTATGAGGTGTGGCATGGTGAGAAGTCAAGGGATACATACATTTATGAATTAACACTAAATCTTGTTGGACCTCTTCCTCATTTTAAATAAATGTAGTACAGCCTTCTTACATATTTATGCTTCAGTATGTGTTCCTTTAACTGGTACTGTACTTTCATGATTCCTTAAGGTTACGGTTAAGCTAAGCAAATAAAACTACAATATACTATAATAGACCAAGTATTGTATTCAAAGCAAAAGGGAAATAAGTCATATTGTTTGGGTATCATTCTTTACAGCTTTGCTCCATACCAGTGTTCCCTTAACATGGTGCATCTGTGCTGTCATGGGGTGCTGGATCGGGGCCATGCATTTGCTTGTAGTAGCAGTCGGAATTTTGCACTTATGGGACGGGGGTGAGGGCACCCAGGGAATGTTGCTCCATACTCAAATTAATTTGATATATACAACAACCAAACACCTTGGAGAAGCCATGGAGGTGATGCAAGAAACAGATGATTTCTTATGGGGGGGGAGGGGTAGTAAGTGCAACTCTCTTGGCAACCCTATAATCTGAAGAGATACTCAAGGCACCTGCTCTTCCAGTACTTCAGCAGACATATTTTAGGTCTGTGGTCATCATGCTGGCAGAGCAGTTTGAAGGCTAGGATGTTAAAAACAGAGGTCCTTTGGCTTCAGGTTAAAACACAACAAACCCCAGAAGGCAGTCTTTCAATAAGCAGCCAAGGGGAAAAGGCAACAGAGCAATCAGACTGCATTTTTCTTGTTATGACACCAATAGATATAAATACAAACCACTAGTGAACTCAGTATTTAGTAATAGACATGAAATGTGCTCTTTTCTACTTGACCTTTGCTAACCACTCAGGATTACATGAAGCCATTACCTTATGGGTTCTCAATCTTTTTGCAAATGCTGTTTTGCAAGAGATCATTTCTAGCTTTATCAGAAAGATCAATACATGTCCACTGCAATCCTCCCCAACCCCACTAAGGAGAAAATATTAGGTCAACATTTGAAAAATCCAATACTAAGATCATTCCTTATGGCTTAACAAGAAAGAAAGAAAGAAAGAAAGAAAGAAAGA
>JAHTLZ010003305.1:5971913-5991816 GCA_023846285.1 Phrynocephalus versicolor
TATTATTATTATTATTATTATTATTATTATTATTATTATTATTATTAATGCCAGTCATTAAAGACTTGTTTTGATTCTGCCTGAGATTATCAGCTCAACGGTGTGTTAAATTAAAAACACTTGGAAAAAATTGTATTATGGACCATTGACATATATGTCAGGAACAAGTTCTGAAATGCTTGTCTTTGCAGCAGACACCATGGCTGACACCTTTACAGAGGTCTGTGCATTTTGCATGCATCCCAAGCAGTTGAAAGACAGCTATCAGTCTGAGCAAACAATCCCATTTATAATATCAGCTAGAGATGGGCACGACTCAGAAAAATTGTTCGTTTTCGTTTTCGTTTTCGGCTAGGGGTCCATTTCGGCTCGTTTCCGTTTTCGTGAGCTAATTTCAAAATTTTTTGTTTTCGTTTCGTTACGTAACGAAAATGAAAAAACGAAAACGAAAACGATTTCCCCCCCGTTTCTTCCCATTTAGCTCCATTATGTGCTTTTCCAGTAACGAAAAACGAAAATTGGCTCAAAATTAGTCGTTTCGTTTCCGTTTTCGTTCCAGTTCTGAGCCGTTTTTCATTTTTCGTTTCGTTACGTAACGGAAACGAAAAACGAAAACGAAAACGAAAATACCGCTAAGTCGTGCCCATCTCTAATATCAGCATCATAGCAGAGGCATTGACTGGGAGAACTGCAATAGACCCCATTATGAGTAGAAGGCCCTTGCAATCTCTTTCTGTTCAGATTCCAAATGGAAGTTTCAGTCAAAAGTCACCTCCATGTCTTATTGCCAAGTGGATATATTTGCTGGATATATTCAGGATGACTTCCTTGCAGGAACAACTTCCGTTTCCATCCATAACTCAAACAAGCAAGCAAACAAACAAAAACAAAAAACAGTAATTTGGGCTGCAACCAGCTAGCCACCAAAGATTAAAGCAAAGGCTTACATTTTACTATACATTTAATGAAATAATATTTTTGTGCACTTTTTGTAAGAAAGGAAGCCAAGGAGAAAATGGATATACCTGAATCATGGCAGGAAGGAAACAGAGTTAATGCACCAATATATTTTGTCTTTGTTTTAGAATTCCATCACACAATCTCTGGCCAAGTACATCTGACCAGAACTATGCACAATTAGAAAATATGTCAGCTATAGCTCCTGATTCGCAAGTGAAGCAAATAGGTAACAATATGTATCATCTCGATTGTTGGAGACACTAATTTGTTTTGTCATTGCAGGGCCAGTGCTACTGTGAGGCTTGGGGAGGCACAACCTATGATTTTGCACTGATTGGAAAAAAGAAAAAGCTGGGATTTTAAGTCCACCATCCATAACCCTCAGAGATATTTGGCTCCAATCTAAAGTAGTGGAAAGGCTAGAACAAACACAAGTAAAGGATCTTGGGTCCATATTAAGCTCACTAACAAGGTTGGGCCCATGCCAGCAATTTCCTGGCATTCTGGGACTTGAGTGAACACGGTGGACTCTTAACACGATGTGTTAAACTGCAAATTACAGTATTTTTGTGAACTTGAATATGGACAAAATGAAATTTCCAAGAGATATTTCAAGGGAAATCTTAAACAATTACATTGAATGTCAAAGGCTTTTCTTTATCTTGGAGGTCTTGATCGTTCAAACATCTCCAAGAAGATATTTAAATATTGGTTAATATCATACTTGTTTAATTCTTTTATAATGCATAATACATACAGTGGACCCTTGAATAACAGACAGCTTGTATAACATAAAATTTGTACAACATAAAAAATTCCAGAGATAGGGGAAATTTGCTTAACATAATCGCCTATGGGGAAAATCCATACAACATAAAAATGAATTACTCCATTTTCAATGCACTCCTATGGGAATTTGTATAAAGGAAAATTTGCTTAACATAATTTCATTTAGAACGAATTAATTCCTTTATACAAGGTACCACTGTATTTCACTTTTAAATATTACCTGTTTAATGCTTCTTAAACCTGAGAAGGGTGGGTTAAAAATATTCTAAATGCATAAATAACTGTCCAACATTTGAAATGTTTTTAAGGAAAATTAGATTGGAGATGCATGCACTATGTCCTTACCCATCAACATGAATCCACTGTCTCCTTGCTTTGTACTTCACCGTTTAACTGAGTACTGTACTAGATCTAGTCAATATGCCTTGAAACTATTGCCTCTCATGGAAAGGAAATTAATGGAGAGAGACAGAGGGCAATATTTCATCTTGTTTTTGTTTGTTTGTTTTCCAATAAGAGAGGCAAAACTGCAATGTACGCCTTTGTCTAGCTTTGGTCTGGGCTATGAAGAATTTGTTTGAATGCAGCACAAATGCTGGAATCAATGACAGCTTTTGGAAGACTGAGGAGTTAAAAAGACATTTGCCAAGCTACCTGAAATGAGGATCTTTATTCTTTGGCAATTACCATATCCCATACTCAAAGAAGCACACTTTATTGAATTACTGCAAGTCACTGCAGAAAACAAATGCATTAGGAAAAGTTTTAAATCCTTCTCAGAACCAGGGCCTGGCTGATAGCTAGCGAGACAGCTACCTCAGGTTTCGGGCACTATGAAAAAAGAGCCATTATTTATTAATAGATTTCAATCTTCTGCCATTTAAAAATAAATTTACTTAAGATTGTGTGAAAGTGTAAGAATCCCGTACTTGCAGCTCCTATCTTCCATGAGTCTCCTGTACACAGTGTCCCTTGACCTGCACAGAGAGGCATTGGGTAGTCTTATCTGTTGATGGATATTGTATAATTTTGCTGAGCCTCACTTTTAAGAATGCACAGGATGCAGCATAATTAAGGGTGGCCAGATGTGTTCATTTTATTTCTTTGTTATTTTATCTCTTGTTTGATTGTGAACTGCACAAAGTTGCCTTTCAGGGAAGGCAGGTAGTCAATAAATGCACAAACAAACAAACAAACAAACAAACAAACAATGAATATATGTTTTTGTTTAAAATAGACTAAAAATTTGAGGCTCATCTTCTACACAGAAGTAAGCTGGGGAGAGAACTGTGCAGTTGCAAAACTGCCCACACATTGTCTCTGCAAATGGTCGACTCGTACATGAGGGTGTCTTATACACTGGAAATTTTATTTCATTTCAGTAGGGTCACAAAATCCAAGGTAGAACTGGGTTGTCGACCACTTAAATATAGAAAGAGGAACCCTAAGACCTTACAAGCTCTCTCATCCCCAGCTCTGGACTCTGGATTGCTAGCAATTTGAAGTCCAGCATCTTCTCTTGGGCCACAGCCAGTCCCTACCTTGACTTGGCTATCTAAAATAGGGGGAAATACTGAATCTAGCCGACAGCCTTCTACATGGCAGGACTAGGTGTCAGTCAACATAGAAATTTACATCTCACTGCACTAGACACCTGTTTGGCACTTCATATATCTCCCCTGTTTTCCTATCATTGTTGTGTTTTGAAATCTCTACTTCCTAGAAATCCAGCTTTGTCTTATTGGGGTCAGCTCCCATCTCAATGGGGGGGGCATGGTGGCTCAGCAGGCTAGAGTTCTGGCTGCAAAGTCAGAAGCTCAGTGGTTTGAATCCATGCAGTGGAGTGAGCTCCCGCTGTTAACCCCAGCTCCTGCCAACCTAGCAATTCGAAAGCATGTAAATGAAAGTAGATAAAGAGGTACTGCTGTAAAAAAATGCAGGAGAGTAAAACAGTGTTTCCTTGCAGCTATGCCAGCTACATGGCCACGGACTTGCACAACACTGGCTCTTCGGCTTGAATATGGAGATGAGCACCCACCCCTAGAGTCAGACATGACTAGCATGCATGTGCAGGGAAAACCTTTAACATTTTTTTACCCATCACAATAAACACATATATTTTCCATATATACTAACTTTTCTCCACAGGCCCAAAATCCTGTTTATGATTTTCTATTTCATTTATCTTCACAATAATCCTGAGAGAGAAGAGCCTCATGGCACAGTGGTTAAACCACAGTACTGCATGCAAAAACTCTGCTCAGGACCAGGGTTCAGTTCCAGATAGCCAGTCCAAGGTTCATTCAGCTTTCCATCCTTCTGAGGTCGGCAAATAGAGTACCCAACTTCTTGGTAGCCAGCTTGTGGAGGTGGGAATGTGTAGTTTACATAATTCAATCCTAATTCACCCAGAGAGTGCTTAAAGGCCTGGCACCGTGTAAAAATAAATAAATAAAGGGAAAGGTGAACACAGAGAGTTTAGAGTGGAACTCTGAAAAGTAAGCCACCCAGCTCTACTACCGAAGATGTATTTTCTGGACTAGTTTTTAAATATATATAGAAGCCTGGCCTTCATCTGCTTCAGGCTACCCTATATTTCTATATAATTTGCACTGGAGGCTCCCATTAAGATTTTGGCTGTATGCTTGCTTAATTATTTATTGCTGGCTTTATATGTGTGCTGTAACGCACACACCCACACACCACCACCCTCTTTAAACTTGGAGGATCTGGGGAGATAGAGAAGGGCATGGATAAACCCTGAATCTATGAATAGCCTAATTCTAGTAATGCCTCACATCAAAGGAGAAAAATAATGAGAAACTACACCCATCCTAAATTAACTTTCCAGTTTAATGCAATGTTCAAAATTTAGCACTTGCGCTTTGAAGTTTCTTTCTGCAAAGTCATGCAGAAAAAGGTCGCATGAAGCAAGATGAGCAGTTTCTTCTTAGAATTAGGGCCTTGATCACAAGGACTAAGAATCTTATTAATGCTCCTTAGCATTATCTCTCCCCCAATCCTCTGTTTTTATTCTTGGCTTCACTAGGAAACTTCAAAGTTAATTGCTTAATAATCACTACTTTCAATGGGACATGAGTGCATAGTTTAAATGGTTTATTAAATAAGGATAGACTTAGGCTTGTTGCAGAAGGTTAACACATATTCACATGCTTTGCTTAAACCATTTACTTAGGGAATAAACCCTCAAGCATTCAAACATATGTTTAAATTACACGGGCTGAAATCCCATTCCTTAGGATAGTAAGTCAAACTACAGTGTGCCCATTGAATCAGTACTGATTTGTGAGTTCCCCCATTAAGTCAATTCCACTTATTCAAATGGGCCTACTCTAAGGGTTCTATCACACGTCCTTTAAAATGCGGATTAAATTTCAAGATAAAGTGTTTCCAAAAATATTGTCCCCATGGCCACCGGGCTTTAAAAAAAACCCTGGTCATGCCCCCTTTAGCAAGTTTTCCATGACCTACTGGAGAAGCCGGGAATTTTTTGCAAGCCAGAAGTCCATGGGAGCTTGCATACAATCTGGTTTTCTGCCTCCCCACCCCCAGCCCCAACCAGCTTGTCCTGGGTCTGGTTGGCCAAGAAAGAAGAAAAGCTGGACTTTCACTATATCTGGATCTTCCCCCAGGTGAGATAACAGCCTAAGTGTGACTTATTTTTCAGTCTATGGACTATAAATAGCATTTTCAGCTGTGCTGCCTGTTCCTCATGCAGGACCCACCAGGCAGGGAGAGCTCAGAAGCCTCAATGCGTGAATGAGGCGATGGTGTTGAGAGGAGGGCTTCAGATTTGTCAGGAACTGGAGAACATTTTTGGACAAGCCAAACCTGTTCAGGAGGGATGGGTTGCACTAGAACCATGATGGGACCAGATCGCTTGCACTCAACATCAAAAAGGCTGCAGAGCAGCTTTTAAACTGATAACTGGGGGAAAGCTGACAGGAGCTGAGTGGCATCTGGTTTGGAACACCTCATCCCCATGAGATGAGGTTAGAGAGGGTAGAGAACCACAAAGTAATGACATAGTAGTTATTAGCACTGGGAGAATAATGGGATGTGGTAGTTTGTCTACTGGAATTAAAAGCTATGGGGGGGGGCGACAAAGAAGCAGCCATTCTTGGGGGACCCACTGTAGAGGTGCTTCTATGTAAATGCTCGAAGCCTCCGAGCAAAGATGGGAGAACTTGAACATTTGGTAGCTATGGATAACATTGATATAACAGCCATAACAGAAACCTGGTGGAATGCGGAGAACCAGTGGGATACCGCAATCCCAGGCTATAAACCTTATAGAAGGGATAGAGAGGGGAAGGTTGGAGGTGAAGTGGCCATCTATGTCAAAGAAGGGGTAAAATCCAGCAGAATGGAGATTGACGGTGGGTCTGACTCTACCATAGAATCTCTGTAAGTCAAACTAACAGGTACAAGGAGCGATGGGATAGTGGGGTGTGCTGTCGTTCACCAGATCAAAAACTTTAGGGGAACCTTGAAATGAGGAGACAAATCATGGAGGTGCCTAAGAGGGACAGGATAGTAATCATGGGGGACTTCAATTATCCCCACATTGACTGGGCCAATGCAAGCTTGGGGCAAGAAAGAGAAATCGGGTTTCTCGACATGCTGAATGACTGTGCCTTACAGCAACTTGTCATGGAGCCCACCCGAGAACAGGCAACTCTGAATCTAATACTGTGTGATACTCAGGACCTAGTCATGGATTTGACTGTCACTGAGCCTCTGGGGAACAGTGCCCATGTTGCAATCTCCTTTGCCATACATGTCGGGGGAAGAGTGTCAAGCAAATCAGACACAAAAACTCTTGATTTCTGAAGGGTGAACTTTCCTCAGATGAGGAGACTAGTTAGAAAGAAATTGAAAAGGAAGGTAAAAATAATCCAATCTCTCCAGAGTGCATGGAGCCTCTTTAAAACAATGGTAGTAGAGGCCCAGCACAAGTGCATACCAGAGAGAGAAAAGGGTTCATCTAAGTTCAAGAGGGTGCCAGCATGGTTAACAGGTGG
Source organism: Phrynocephalus versicolor (assembly GCA_023846285.1). Lineage (NCBI taxonomy): Eukaryota > Metazoa > Chordata > Lepidosauria > Squamata > Agamidae > Phrynocephalus > Phrynocephalus versicolor. Next base: position 5,978,708 of record JAHTLZ010003305.1, read on the forward strand.
AGTTAGAGAGGCTCTAAAGTGCAAGGAGAGGTCTTTCTGCAAACGGAAATCCTCCCCAAATGAGGAAAACAAAAAGGAACACAAACTCTGGCAAAAGAAATGTAAGAAGTTGATAAGAGAGGCAAAGAAAGACTTTGAGGAACGTATGGCTAGCACTATAAATGGAAATAATAAAAACTTCTTTAAATACATTAGAAGTAGAAAACAACTTGGCCCCTCTGGATGGTGAGGGAGGAAAAGGGGAGGTAAAGGAGGACTTGTAAACTGCAGAGAAATTAAATGAGTTATTTGCATCTGTCTTCACGACAGAAGACCTTGGGCAGATTCCGCTGCCTGAACGGCCCCTCTTGACTAAAGAATTAAATCAAGAACAGCTTAAAAGAGAAGATGTTTTAGGTTTAATGGATAGATTGAAGATCCACAAGTCAGCAGGCCCAGATGGCATCCACCCCAGGGTTATTAAGGAACTGAGAACTGAAATTGAGGATCTCTTAACGGTAATATGCAACTTTACTCTTAAAATGGCCACAGTGCCAGAGGACTGGAGGATAGTGAATGTCACACCAATTTTTTAAAAAGGAAGGAGGGGGTACCTGGGAAAGTACAGGCTGGTTAGCCTTATGTCTGTCCCAGGGAAGATGGTGGAAAGCCTTATCCAAAAGGAAATCTTAAAACACATAGAAGAACAAACGTTGCTGAGAGAAAATCAGCATGGTTTCTCTAAGGATAAGTCTTGCCTGACAAACCTTTTAGAATTCTTTTAAAAGGTCAAGAGGCAGGTGGATTTGGGTGAACCATTGGATATTGTCTATCTTGATTTTCAGAAGGCTTTTGACACAGTCCCTCACCAAAGGCTGCTGAGAAAACTGCACAGTCAGGGGATAAGAGGGCAGGTCCTCTTATGGACTGAGAACTGGTTGAGATCCAGGAAACAAAGAGTAGGTGTCAATGGGCAATTTTCACAATGGAGAGAGGTGAATAGCGGTGTGCCCCAGGGATCTGTCCTGGGACCGGGGATCTGTCCTGGGACTGGTGCTTTTCAATCTGTTCATAAATGACCTGGAGACAGAGCTAAGCAGTGAGGTGGCCAAGTTTGCAGATGACACAAAACTTTTCCATGTGGTAAAAAACAAAGAAGATTGGGAAGAGCTCCAGAAGGATCTCTCCAAACTGGGGGAATGGGCTGCAAAATGGCAAATGTGTTGCAATGTAGGAAAATGTAAAGTACAGTGGTCCCCCACCCTTTCGCGATTCACGGACCGCAGCCCCGTTATATTGCAGGACCGCAGGACCTCCAAAGGGCTAAAGGGAAAGGGGAGCCATCCCGCACAGCTCACCTGCCCTCCCCTCGGGGGTGCGGGCAGCAGTGGGTGATGTTTGAAAGGCTCTGGGCTGCGGGGACAAGCGCTTGCCTCCGCAGCCGGAGCCCTTTCCAAAGATCGCTCCCGCCCGCCCGCCCTCCTCTGGGGTAGCGGGTGCGCGGGGAGCAATGTTTAAAGGGCTCTCGGCAAGGAGACAAGCCCTTGCCTCCGCAGCCGGAGCCCTTCCCAAAGATCACTCCCTGTGCACCCGCCTTCCCCTGGGGTAGCAGGTGCACGGGGAGCAATGTCGGCTCTGCGCAGTGCCCGGCGGCGGCGGGGATGGGATCCCCCAAGCCGCCGCCACGCACTGCTCCGAGGTGGCTCTGTGTAGCACCCGGAGGTGGCGGTGGGGGATCCGAACCTCCCCCCCCCCCCACGCCACCACCACGCGCTGCTGCGGGTGGCCCCTCACCCCCCCAGGCCCCACCCGACCCGCATGCACATCGCAGATTTTCAGCCACCGAGGGTCGGGTGGGTCCCTAACCCCTGTGATCGGCGGGGGGTTACTGTAGTGCATACTGGGGCAAAAGAATCAAAACTTTATCTATCAGCTCATGGGCTCTGAGCTATCCGTGACAGATTGGGAAAGAGATGTCTGTTGGTGGGCAGCTCAATGAAGGTGTCTACCCAATGTGTGGCAGTGGTGAAGAAGGCCAATTCCATGCTAGGGATTATCAAAAAGGGGATTGAAAATAAAACAGCCAACATTATAATGCCATTATACAAAACAATAGTAAGGCCCCACCTGGAGTATTGTGTACAATTCTGGTCACCGCATCTCAAAAAAGACATAGTGGAACGTGAATAGGTGAAAAAGAGAGCAACTAAAATGATTACTGGTCTGGGGGAACCTCCCTTATGAGGAAAAGCTAAAACATTTGGGGCTCTTTAGTATGGAAAAAAGGTGCCTGAAGGGGGGATATAATTGAGACGTACAAAATAATGCAGGGCGTGAGTAAAGTTGATTGAGGGGCGCTCTTCACCCTCTCACAAAATACCAGAACTACAGAACATCCAATCAAATTGAGGGCTGGGAAAGTGAGAACAGACTAAATAATTTTTTTACCCAGCATGTTGTTAGTCTCTGGAACTCCCTGCCACAGGAGGTGGCCATGGCATCTGGCCTGGATGCCTTCAAAAGGGGATTGGGCAGATTCCTGAAGAAGTCCATCACAGGTTACAAGCCATGATGGAGATGTGTCATCTCCAGGCTTAAAACCAGGGTACTTCAAGGGCCAGATCATAGAATCATAGCATCATAGAATCATAGAGTTGGAAGAGACCTCAAGGGCCATCTAGTCTAGATGCAGGGGAGTGGTATCAGAAGACAGATATCTAGTCTCGTGCACTCCCAGATGCATCTGGTGGGGCCACTGTGAAATACGGGAAGCTGGACTAGATGGGCCTTTGGCCTAATCCAGCATGGCTCTTCTTATGTTCTTATTGGTGGCAGTACCATAGGTTGGAAGCACTGCTGTCAAAAACCAAGCAAACTGATGAGTAAAAAAAAGCTATCCAGGATTTGATCCCAGATGACTAGGCCAATATGGCCCCTGTGACAGAGAACAGCTGGATGAAGCTGAGGTGAGACTAATTTCTCTTAGCTGCAGAAGAGCTCTGCCTGCCTGGGTTCTCTGTGTCGTTAGCAGGCAAGAAAGCATGGTAGAGGTTCAGCTGAACACAGGCTAGTATTAATTCGAAAGGCATATTTCATTGAAGTGCTGTCAGTGGAACAATGCTTCCCTGCCATCATTACATCTGTAGAGTCATCGAGTGCAACATTTTCAAATGTTCATAAGCCTGTCGTGCTGTGGTCCACAACTGAAGAATGCAGCTCTGCACAACCTGCTGCTCCTCTTCCCCAACCCCCACCCAGCTCTTTCAACAACCATGACTGAGTAAGGTAAAATTCCCTGCTTTCTAAAAATATACATATCCCTTGCTTGCTCATTCACCTCTGCATTCCCTCATTCACTCTCACACATGGCTGCAGAATGCAGCTTGCAAATTGAGTAGCGATGCAAATAAATTGATTTGCATGCGGTTTTCCAAGAGCAGCACTGAACATTTTCATTCCTCGGTTGAACAGTCCTGCAGATATGTTTTAATTATCATGACAGCATGTAGCAGCACCCATCCCATCATCTGCACTCACATTCATCACACTTTTCTCAGAAGGGCTGCTGTCTGACAAACAGAATTCGAGGTATGTCTCTATAACAAGTACTGTATTCTTGTTTATTCAAATATGCAAGCCTCCTGCTTCCTGCCTCCTGTGCTATTCAGGTCAATTAAGTTATGCTTAACACAAGAGAATGGAAAAGAGATGTAGGAATTGGGTCACTCTTCAGAACAGATCTGACGTTTATTCTAGTATGAACCTGAAGGGGAACCCTCAGAACCACACTAGTGAAAGACTGTTAAGTGTGTGCATCTATACAAATATTAAACAATAACATGAGTGTGCCAAGAGAATGCCCTGGCTGCACCGTGTTTATCTATGACAGATTATCAATTAGAGGAACTGTGCTTCCATTATTAATTGAAATATGTTCTCAAGCTGTTAAATCTCATGGTCTGGCAATTACACCTGACCTACATATGGAAATGTATGCAGAGTAATAAAATTTATCATAGCCCCCTGCAGTCCTTCTAATTATTGGATGAGTCATGTACCTCTCCCTCTGCACAGAAGTGTAATTCCTTTCTGCTTCTACTTAAGATCTGAGACTTTGGTCTAAGATCTGATGGATGTGGGCAACTTAGCAAATAACTGCTGAGGCTCTACTAACCAGCATTTCATGACAGGGGGGTGGGCAGGGAAGAAAGAGGAATGTTTTGGTTCTAGTTAGGCTAGACTTCTTGAAAAGTGGGATACAACCAACTCTAACCCATACAGTCTTCTTGAAAAGAGGGATGCAATCAACTCTACCCCTTGCCAAATACTGTTTTGGTTTTTTCTTCAGGCTAATATTTATAAACACTATCTTCAGAATTGGGGAACAACTCCGACCACTCTTTACACTGAGACATCATATCCAATATGCCGTGACCACAATACCTTGGGATCATGGGGGGAAAGTACAGAATGTGGCTTTGCGAGTAGACATGGGCACGGAGCGGCGAAATTCTCGTTTCCGTTTTCGGCTCCCGTTATTGTTACGTAACGAGAACGGTAACGAGAATTACTCCGCTCCAACTCGAACCCGACCCGAAAAAAAGACAAATTTGGTCGGGTTTGTCGTTGTCGTTCATGGTATCGCAGTGATCGCGCGATGCCAAGCAAGCAGCGCAGAAAAAAAGTTTTAAAAATAAAAAAAACCCGATTCCCAGCCATAAAAGCAGGCAAAAATATGCCTGCCTCAGTGAGGACACCTACCAGAGAGGGGTGGTTTCTGGGGGGGGGTCCCTGGCCTTCCCCCCCCTCCTGTCCTGGGCTGCTGGACTGGTACCAGGCTGGGGGGGGGACCTCCTCGTCGTCCCCCTTTCCCCCCCGGGGGGGGGGGGGTTTTCCAAAATGGCGACCGCAATATTTATTTTTAAATTGTGGTCCAAAAACCCACCAAAGCACAACAGAAACATTTGAAAATTAGGTATTTTAAATGCCTGATTTTTTATAGTAGCAGCCGTGGGTTTTTCTCGCAATAAAACGTCTCCAATGATTTTATTTTATTTTATTTTATTTTTTTTACATCTGCGCATGCACAGTGATGGGCTGGCCATGGGATAGGACCATGCAAATTTTTGGAGCCATTCCACCAATCGCATGACCAGGTTTTGACTGAGACTTCTGGGTGTGCCAGAGGGCATAAAAAGCCCACTAACCCTAACCCTAACCCTAACCCATACGCCAGTACACTGTCCTTCTTAGTGGGTCAGAGGCACCCAGAGGTGCAGCCCACTAACCCACCCTAACCTTAACCATAACCGTAACCCTAGCCCTTACCCTAACCCCAACCCTAACCCAGATCTGTACACAAGTACACTGTCCTTCTTAGTGGGTCAGAGGCACCCAGAGAGGTGCCTCCCAGAGCCCCCACTATCCCTCCCTACCCCTACCCCTACCCTTAACCTGTACGTCAGTACGCCAGTACGCTTCCCTTCTAAGTGAGCCAGAGGCACCCAGAGAGGTGCCTCTGTCCCACTTAGCCCCCAACCCTAACATAATGTAATGTAATTGCGGCGGCTGCGCAAAACGCTTCCCTTCCCTTCCCTTCTTAGTGGGTCAGATGTCAGAGGCACCCAGAGAGGTGCCTCCCCAGAGCCCACTTACCCCAACCCCAACCCCAACGCCAACCCCAACCCTAAACGATAAACAGAAACGATAGATTTTTGAAAATTTTTGCGACAAACGGAAATGATCCGAAACGGACCCGTCCCGACAAACGACAACTCAAAACATCGTTTTTTCTGGTCGTGCCCATCTCTATTTGCGAGGAAAACATGGCTTTGCTTTTTAAAATGTTAGTTTTTTGTGGTTTTGACTGGATAGCCATGATTGTGTGGACACGCATGTGTATATGAACATGCATGCACTGTCCACCCATTAAAATTTCAACTACAGTGGACCCTTGTATAACAAATGGCTTGTATAACATAAAATCTGTACAACATTCCAGAGATAATATGTAACAGTTTTCAGCTTTTGTATTGAGGTAACCGATTTAGAAACAACAAATGAAAGGAGATGAGAGGCAAATGAACGTCTTACCCTCCACACTAAATTCACATCATAAGCTTCACTACAGTTTCTTGTGTATACTTTCCAGCTTCCAGTCCCTGCTCCCTTTAGTCTATTTATCTCTTCTAAAGCATTTTACAAACAAAAGCTCACTCACAAAATTCACCATCATGCATTTTTTTCCACAGAAAATGTGAACTAGGCTGGTCTGAGATATGTGCAGAACACTGTGGTGGAAGCAGCAGGGAGCAGAGGAGTGGGGAGAACTGAGATCCAATGAAAAATAATGCAGCTTGGCAGCTCTGATGATGTAAACCTGGGGAAGTTGTGTCCCCACATTCTTCTTTTATCTCAATAACGAGGTTTTTTCCTGTCGTGTCAATTAGGGCCCTTCCATTCTCTCTCTCTCTCACTCCCTCATTCTCAGATTATCACAGCAGGCAAGATCTAGGAGCTGCAATGTTAGGCAATTTAAACTGAATAATATTCCTGATTTAGGACACCCAGAAGTTTCCCTTATTATACATCAGTTGGAAGGTAATCAGGTTTCCAGCCACCACTACACAATTTGTACTAACCAAAAGGTCATTAAAAAGGGCATAGTTTGAGCTTTAGAAATATTCCTGATTCTACCAATTCAAATGCTAGTTTTGATGGATCAAAGGAAGCTATTTCTGTACTTCCCATACGGTTTCCCAAGATAAACTTGCCCAAAAGGTGTTTTTAAAGTTTGATAAAATTAAATATTCCATTACTGAAAGGCTACTTCGTTCCCCTTGGAAGTGTGAGAGGAACAGTTATTTGTGAATATTCTGTGTTAAAAATGTACCCTGTCACAGACTAAAGGGTACACTGTGCTTGTCACAACTCACAATACTACAGCACCAAGGTTGGCCCTCAGTCAGCATTTTCCCTTTTGTATGCCATGAAAGGACAGCAAACTATTATTTAATTTGTTACTATTGTATTTGAATCTTTATTATTAAATAGTTGACTAGTTAAGGAAGATATAAAAAATAATTCTAATGTTTAAATATTCCTATTTTCAGCAGAAATTAAATTATCAACAGTATAATCGAATTTACTGAAAGTTGAACCGTCTATATCAATTCATGGAATAGTAGAATGAATAAACATTATTTTCCCTCCTGTTTATTTAACTTGATCTAAACAGATAGTAACCTCTTCTTTACTTTTTGTATTATTCTTTTTTTCTACTTTTCGAATGGTGCCTTTAAAATATAGTTACTTTTCTTTGTGCTTTCTATAAACTCAACTCTAATTATCACTGTTGTATTCAGTTTGGATATTTATGTGAGTTAATGCCCTTGCTGAATCATTATTTATGATATTTCTCTAAATCAAGTGGGTTAACTGAAAATGTTCTCAAAAAGTTGGTATCCATATCATCTTAGATAGGAAAGGTGCTTGAGGGTTTTTTTGCCCACAAACTAGGATTTGGATGCAGCATTTTTTTCTTGTGTCATGCAGAATTGGTAGTAGCAGGATACTAGAGAATACTGAAGACACCAAATGGCAGCGTGGGAGGCATCTTCAGATTATTGGTTCCATTGCTCATTAGGTAAATTCTTCCACATGCCCACTGCTGTTTCTGCTCTGCGGCCATATAATGGGTAGGAATAGCTAGGAATGTAATTTGGAAAAAGTTCTTCAGTCAATACTGCTACCTCAGTGGTTGGCTTTACTCAAAACATCCAAATGTTCTTCCAACCCCTTATCTTTCCCTCCAGACTCCAGACTTCCAGGGAGAACTCTAAACCTAAATCTGCCTCAAAGCACATCACATGAGATGGTAGGGGGATATGCTAAGACATACAGTCATTCTAAGAATTAGTCAGGCCTGCCAAGCTCTACAATTCCAACCAAGGAAGTGGCATAAAACACAACTGGAAGAAGAAAACACACTTTTCATTAGACCTATTAAACTTCCAAGTAAATGTGTATTTGACAGCAGCCTTAGTTTTCAGTTATAATTTCCACAGGCTTGAGGAATGTCTTGCACCTACACAGCCAGATTGAGTTGCCTTTAACAGGACACACACACACACACACACACACACACACACACAGAGAGAGAGAGAGAGAGAGAGAGAGAGAGAGAGAGACAGAGAGACAGAGAGACAGAGAGACAGACAGAGAGAGAGAGGAGTCAACACATACAGTATTTCAAACACTGCATTATTTGGAGTAGCCTGAATGGCATGAAAGATGACATCAAAAGTAAGGTCTCTTTCAGTTTTATCTCTCGGTGGTAGAAAAGATGAACTTTGTCAGGCTTCCAAGCATTTCCTCCTCAGTGTGTTCTGTCCTTTTTAAAAACTGAAAACACTTCAAATGTTATTTTGAACTTATTTCTCTCTCAACAAAGCATTATGTTTTTGAGTCAAGAAGTTGAACACCAATTTCAGAAAAGGAAAAATCGAGCAGTGTTTGTGATCCACTAGGAAGAAAAGGATGGGCTTGTTGTACTACAAAAGTTGAAATCCCCTGGCCCGTTGTGCTATTTCCAGAGAGACATTGGTCCCATCCAGCAAGCCAAGTCTTATGTTTGTAAATTGTGCTTACAATTGGGAGTTAAAATTGTTTCCACACATTCAAGCTTGAACATGCCAATGGAAGCAAACTAAAAACAAACAAAACACAGCCACTCTAAGCAGTAGAGATGGGCACGACCAGAAAAAATGACGTTTCGAGTTGTCGTTTGTCGGGACGGGTCTGTTTCGGGTCGTTTCCGTTTGTCGCGATAATTTTCAAAAATTTGTCATTTCCGTTTGTCGTTTGGGTTGGGGTTGGGGTTGGGGGTAAGTGGGCTCTGGGAGGCACCTCTCTGGGTGCCTCTGACATCTGACCCACTAAGAAGGGAAGGCAAGCGTTTCGCGTAGCCACCGCGTACTATACATTACATCAGTGCTCCCCAACCTTTTTATCGTCGCGGACCGGTAAATGTTTGATAATTTTTCCGTGGCCCGCTTGTTTTGATTTAATAATTTTAATTTGCAATAAAAGGGAGGGCGAGGACTGCCTCGAGAGCAAGACCCGCCCCCCTCCTTGGGCAGACTGGAGGGGAAAGGGGGGAGGGAGAGGAGATGGGGAAGCCGAAATCGAGGCCAGCGCCTCCCCTTTTCTCACTCGCTCTCTCTTTCTCGGTTCCACTCCTTCTTCCCCCTCCCCTCCATGGTGTCCCCTTATCGCTAAGGCCTCTTCTCTTCCACCCCCCTTTTCCCTCTCCTGTGGGAGGGAGGGAGGGACGGGGGAGAGGCGGGCCTCGATCCGGGTCAGGCTCCTCGGAGGCAAACCCACCCCCACCCCCACCCCCACCCCACCCTGCACCATCTCCAACTCACCATCAGCTCGATGGTCTTGTCCTCAATCACGGTGATTGACAATCACCGACTCCGGCTCCATCCCGTCGGCGGCTCTTAAGGCGGCGGGTGGGGGTGGGGTGGGGGTTGGAGAGTGACGAGGGTTGGGGGGGTGGTTGAAGAGGTGGCGGCGGCGGCTCCTCCTGGGGCGGGGATGGGGGAGGGGGAGAAAAACCCCTTAGTCGCCCCCCCTTTCCCTTGAAGAGGAAGGAGGAGGCGGGAGGAGGCCGCCAGTTCCAAAAAGACCGACCGACTGACCCGCCACCGCCAAGGCCCGTGTGCCCGGAAGAGGGAGTGAGGTCGCAGCCAGAAGGCACGGCGGCGGTTGCGACCGCGCCTGTTCCGCTGCTGCCGCTGCTGCCGTTACTAGACAAGCAGCGGCTGCCGCCTTTGCCACCCCGCCCCCTCCACCGCCTCCTCTCAGCCTCAGAGGAACGGCCCTCGCTCGCTCGCTCGCGCGCTCCCCTCTGGGGGTGGGGGGAGAACCGCTCCTGAAAGGCTTTGCGGCAGTCAGTGGGGAGGGGTGGGGGGAAGACTACCATGGGCCGGCAGGCTTGGCAGCCCCGTCAGGAAGAAGGAAGTCGGAAGGCTGGGCAGGAAACGGAGGGGCGGGCGGGGTAAGAAACTACGTTCCCCAGCATGCAAAGGGGCCTCCCGTTTCGCCTCCTCTCCCCGCCCCGCCCCTCCGGGTGGCCCAGTGCCGATTGGTCCACGGACCGGCACCGGTCCGCGGCCCAGGGGTTGGGGAACACTGCATTACATTATGTTAGGGTTGGGGGATAAGTGGCAGAGGCACCTCTCTGGGTGCCTCTGACTCACTAAGAAGGGAAGCATACTAGTGTACTGGTGTACAGGTTAGGGAATGGGATAGGGGTAGGGGATAGTGGGCTCTGGGAGGCACCTCTCTGGGTGCCTCTGACCTACTAAGAAGGACAGTGTACTTGCGTACGGATCTGGGTTAGGGTTGGGGTTAGGGTAAGGGCTAGGCTTAGGGTTACGGTTAAGGTTAGGGTGGGTAAGTGGGCTGCACCTCTGGGTGCCTCTGACCCACTAAGAAGGACAGTGTACTGGCGTATGGGTTAGGGTTAGGGTTAGGGTTAGGGTTTGTGGGCTTTTTATGCCCTCTGGCACATCCAGAAGTCTCAGTCAAAACCTGGCCATGCGATTGGTGGAATGGCTCAAGAATTTGCATGGTCCCATCCCATGGCCAGCCTATCATTGCGCATGTGCAGGTGTAAAAAAATAAAAATAAAAATAAAAATAAATAAAATCAATGGAGACATTTTATTGCAAGAAAAACCCACTGCTGCTACTATAAAAATCCAGGCATTTAAAATACCTAATTTTCAAATGTTTCTGTTGTGCTTTGGTGGGTTTTGGACCACGATTTAAAAATAAATATTGTGGTCGCCATTTTGGATCCCCCCCCACCGCATGGCAAATGGAGACGACGAGGATGCCCCCCCTACCTTGGTACCAGCAGCCCAGGACAGGAGGGGGGGGAAGGCCAGGGACCCCCCCAGAAACCACCCCTCTCTGGTAGGTGTCCTCACTGAGGCAGGCATATTTTCGCCTGCTTTTTTGGCCGGGAATCGGTTTTTTTTTTTAAAAAAAACTTTTTTTCTGTGCTGGTTGCTTGGCATCGCGCAATCGCCGCGATGCCATGAACGACAACAACAAACCCGACCAAATTTGTCTTTTATCGGGTCGGGTTCGAGCTGGAGCAGAGTAATTCTCATTACCATTCTCGTTACGTAACGAGAACGACAACCGAAAACGGAAACGAGAATTTTGCCGAGTCGTGCCCATGTCTAATAAGCAGAGCTTGGAAATGTCACATTTGTTTTTTGACAGCAAGTCCTAGAATCTGTCAACAAGACCACTGGATTTTGAGCGTTTTGCCCTCCACAACTTTTTCTCAAGCTCTGCCTCTAGGTAGAATAGGTCTAAAATTAGTCCACCAGTTCTTTCCCGCACTAAATGAATTATTATTGATCAGGGGTTTCCACATTTGTCCAAAATGATTACCGTCCTAGAAACATGAATTACCTCATGAAGCTGTATCAGTGTTCTGACAGAAATGGAAGTCAAACCACAGCAGTTGAGCTCAACCAGACACTGCAGGAACTCGGTCTCAAGATGTCATTACCTCTTTGTCTGGCATTTTCTATATCAACTACAGAGAATATATGATTTGAATCTGACAAGTGCCAAACCCTCTTAGAATCAGATTTTTTTTTCTTGCTTAAATAAGCAAGAAAAAAATGCAATAAGGTGAGCATTTTAAAACAAAACACCACTCACGCTTCTCCACATTGGAAAGGTCAGTGTGTAAACCACAGCTAAGCGAAACCGCCCAGAACAAAACTGCTATCAAAATAATTTACTACAGAAGAAATGTGATTGCTTCGGCTGCATCCAAAATATCGCTCACAATCTCATCCTGAGATTACATCCCTCTGGCGAGAGTGATGGTAAAACCTGATGTTCCGTCATCTCTCCCTTCTGAGGAATAGTTGCAGTTTCATCCTCCAGAGTATCTATTTGAAGGTCATCCTTTTCTGTTAGGCATGACGTTAATTTTCCACCAGCATTTTTCTTTTCTTTTTGAAGCAGCCTGGCATTTAATACATTTAGAAAACAGTGGTTACACTTTGAAGTTGCTGCTACTGCGTGCTGTGGCCTTCTCATTCTTACTATTTCTATTCTTGTCAGTTCAATGTCTGCATAAACTGAAGCTGGAGTTGACAGTCGGTGCACCTCAGTAAGCTCCTTTTCCTTATCTGATAGTCCAGTAATTCACTGGTATTGGGGAATCTGACAACTAATAAAACCTAGGATTTTAAAGCAAGCAAATAATACTGATTACACTGAGTATCCTATGAGGAGAAAGTCAGCATATATTAAAATAAATGTGGTTAGTTTATTTCCCAAAAAATTAATCTTACCTTCCAGGCCCGACCAGATTTTCATGCTGATACTGTACATGCTTGAAGGTAAATATACTAAAACCAAGAAATGCATCAATGTCCATGAGCCTGTGCTACAATAAAAGTAAGAAATGTGTATCATAGAATTGGAGGGATCTCAAAGGAGCATTTACAGTTCAGCCCCTGATGATGTGGCCAACATCCTTGGTTGTTTTAAAAAGGCAAACTGAAACCAGATAGCTGCAGCCCAAGCAGCAGTAGCAGCAATCAATTTGGGGGGGGGGGACCAAAGGCTAAACTTTCAAATACTATTTAGATCAATTGTTTACTGAAATAACCCTCTGATATATTATGCATGTCACAAGCCAGGACTGTGGTCACCTCTGTAACAAGTGGTCTGAGTGCTTGTGAGTGGGAAGCCATGTCACGAGACACAAAGAACAGTCCCATGGCACATAAAGACTCAAATTAAAATATTTTCACACAACAACCTTGTAAATAAGTTGATGAAAGTGTAATTAGTCTGGTATATGTTTACCTCACAATTTTTGGGTAGGGGCCTCCCTCACACTTCTAGGACTCACGAGATACAGGTAGCTTGATATGCAACTTTCTAATAATACCACCTGGAAATATAAACTTTTGCTAGCAGACAAAAAAACAGATGATTCAAACTTCGACTTTATGTAAGCTTTTCAGTTTATTCCATGTATGTATGTATGTATGTATGTATGTATGTATGTATGTATGTATG
>JAHTLZ010003305.1:5991826-6083938 GCA_023846285.1 Phrynocephalus versicolor
TATGTATGTATGTATGTATGTATGTATGTATGTATGTATGTATGTATAACCAGCTTCTGACAGGATATGTTCTTTGTTTCAAACCTTATAAAAAGGAGTAGATGTAGTCATCTTGGTTTAAAAAAAAAACACCCATATTTTCTTCTTCCTTCATTCACCAGAACAACACATAAACTGCTTCAGCACTTCAACCTTGAAACGGGGTGTATGTTTGTGGATATTTTTAGAAGCCTGTGATTTCTTCTTGTTCTTACTTTGAAAGAAGTAGAAATGGAGATACACAAAAATGATGCCTACAGTTGACCTGAAGCCTTTCATTGCCAAGTGCCCTCCAGAGAAGATAAAACATATTTTTAGCCCAAACTGTTACCTGTTTGCGAGCCAAAATACTTAGTAGATGAACATTTGCTTCTCATTAATCTTCCATCTGTTTTCAATGTGAGACTGAGCTACTGTAATTTACTTGAATTAAGGCTATAACTTATTTTTATTGACAGAAATCAGCCTAAAACGTTGCAAGGTCCCAGTCAGTCTCTATGCATTATTTAAGTGATTTTCTACTCACCAAGTGACCATCAGCAGGAGTCAACCTTAAGTTATGTCACATGAAACCAGTATGTAGACTCTCTTAATGCAGCTGTAGCAAATTACAATAGCTAATTAAGAGTTCACTGAACACCTTTTCCTCAGAGAGCACCAGGAAAAGGAAAGGGTTTAGAGAAAGAGGTTAGATTGCTTTATTCCAAAGATAATCAACAAACCCACAGAAACACAAGAAAAAGCCCTGCTACTCAACAGGAGAGGGTGGATTTTTATGCCATTTTGTTGTTGGAGGGAGACAAAAAAAGTACTGGCTCATAATTGGACAGTGCTGAGCTAAGAGGATCTAGTACATTAAATGTGCTTATTTATTTACTATTAAAATGAGACAGTCTAATGAGAATGTTATAGATCAAGGACCCTGAATCTTCACATAGAGACAAATGTCTGGTGTCCATTGAAAGACAAATTAGTGGAATGCTTGGGATGCTGCTAAAAAGCCTTTCTGAGTTGGTTGGGGCAATGCACTATAATTTAGAATGTAATATACTGTACAAGAAATGCTATGCACTAAATTCAATTTTTTCTCTAAGTCAGAGGAGATCCACTGAATCACTGGGACTTAAGTGTTCATGTAAGAAGTCACATTCATTTAAACAGTTTTACTTTAGTTGGGACTATGATACTAATTTATCCATCAAGGCCAGAAGGCTGTATTTAATGTTTGGTTTTTCTTCCATGCAACAAAACAAACCCAAAATCATTTTATAGAGAAGCTATTATCCTTTCAGCACATACCCATTAGAATAACTAAAGTTGCCTGCCACCTATTGGTTAAATACAGCTAAATGAAGTTTTTCAAAGTTTCTAGCCCTTATTAAGATATTGCCCCACAAACACTGAATGGTAGTCCATTTCATATATTATCAAAGAAAAAGACTCCACTTTTTTCAAGCAGCAGGCTTTTCTGCAATATCCGATGTCTATGTAAATAGAAACTTCTATTGCGGATACTCTTGGCAAAGCTTCCAAGGCAAATTTCCCCCTTGATATCTTACAGCAGCACTGTCCATTGGATTTCTGGGAAAATGAAGATAATGGGCAGCTGCACTGATGACAGATTTTTTTTAAAAGAAAAGTTCATTACTTAGGAAAGGGATACTGCATGTGCAAGGTGTCTCAGGGAATTATAATTCTAAATACATCAAAGACAAGGGCTTAGGAAAGAACTGTATAAATTGCAGCCCTGGCAGTAACTTCAAATCCTCAAAACCCCCAAATCTGTATAAGTTTTGGTCTAGACACAATTTAAGCAGTGGAGTACTGAGTCTGCTGGGGAAACCTATAGATCATTTAGAATTGGCATGCTTATTAAAATGACTTTGACTTCAAAATAAAGCTAACAATAAGCACATGGGATCCCTGCTGATTTTAACGAGAAGAGATTAAACACGTGGTTCTCCCAGTTAAACTTTAGCATGCTTAAAGTTAGTTGGCTTGTGTTCACTTTTTAAATCACAGTGACTAACAGGACAGGTTTATACTTCAAAAGAAAGCTGTCTGGTAACATCAACATTTTGGTTCCAAATCTGAGAAGAAACATGCCTAATCTATTCTGTGGCCTGGATTGAATGTGAATGTACTAGGCACATTTTGTACTGTGGAGCAGTTTTGTTGACAAATTTAAAAGAATTCAAAATGGCAGAATTAGTTATTCTGCATTTAAAAACGTTAAAAGTCCTGAACAATTCAATACTTACCCCTCATATAAATTAAGACTACTGTCGCAGAGTAAAAGAAAATGTTGTTCGAATTAATAAATAGTGAAGAAATCAAACTAATTTAAACAGTCAATGACACCTTGTGTGTGCATAACCATGAATTCAATTTGAAGGAACCAGACAGTGTGACCTTGGAATTGTTCACTGCAAGAAGAGACACAGAATTCAATTTCAAATGATGAAGGAAATTATAGCAGAGATCAAGGTCATATAAACTGTTACATATTCCAAGCATGTAGCAGATATTTATTAAGTATTAACTTTGGTTCTAAGAATTCCACCTTCATTTTTGTAACACTTTGTTAAAAACAAACAGGAATGAACAAATACAAAAAATATTAAATTATGAAAACATACCCCATTAAGGCTCCCTTTTTTAATATTTATATATGTACACTCAGAAGGAAGTGTAGCTATATCAGAAGAGTCAACATGACATAAAGAACTGGGAGGTGATGTAGTAAAACAACTATTAAAAGCATTAATTAACAGAAGACTTCTAAAAAGAGACTGCCATTTTCAAATTAGGCAGTTCAGTAGAAAATATTTAGAGGGTTTTTATTTATTCATTTATTTATTGGGAAAAATGGTAGATGGGGCTGTGAAAATAATCTCAGACTTGAATGTCAGTGTGTCACTGTGAATAAGAAGAGTTCAGCATTCCAGAGCATCTGTTAAAACCTGATTTTCAAATTAAGTCATTGGTTGTATCAACACAAAACATAGTTCTGAATTCCTACACAAAAAAGAAGTTACTCAGCTAAAAGTATGTTTACATTCTACACGTAGCATAGTAATATTATTTCCCACCCCATCCCGAAGACTACTACATACTGTATCTACAAAGCAGTTTTCCTCCAAGGGGCTGTAGAAAATGTTTGCCCTTACATCACAAACCAAATGGCTGCAACCTTGATGACTTATGGAGCAGAGCAGTTGAGCAATGGATTCATCTAAGTCTGGCCAGCATTTGGTGAAACATAAGGGTGCCTCACTATTATGTTCTGAGGGTTTTTTGTGCAACAACATACTCGTTTCACATTGGAACCCCAACAACAAGATATGAAGCCTATTTCAGATGCTCCTCAAAACGCATGCTGGCAGTGAAATTCAAATTCAAAAGTGACAATTCGTCTAAGCCTATGGTGTCAATTCAACTTGGCAGCATGAGAAACACTCAACAGTTGACTAAAGCATTTAAGGCATTTTTTTTTTGCTGGGTACTCCTATCCCCTTTCCCCAAATCCTTTTATGCAGTGCAGATAGTTAAAGCGGGTCAGAGAAAGTCAGTAGCAAATTCAATTGCAATGCAAACATATGAACTATAAGCTGTTTGAAATTAGGACCCCCCCCCCCAATTTTATCTCCAGCCTAGTAAGAAGAAATGAAATTAAACAAACTAGAATATTTATGATTCTGCTTTGCAGAAGCAGGCAAAGGTGGCACTATGTTTCAAGGAAAGAATCTGTATTTTGCCTTTACCGAAGTCAAGCAAGCCAACCTTATTCCTTCATCAGTGGCCCTAGAATTTATCCTCTAAAAATGTGTGCAGCATTATTAATACAAGACATTGTGGCAGGATTCATATTGGAAGTAAATTAGATCCCAACAGTATGTATTTATCGTTGATGTGGATTTATAATGCAATTTTATTTTTAGAGGAATGGCTTGGGTCCCAACAACTTGAAAAGCATCATGTTCCAGGCATGTTTACAATGTTGGGTCCCAGGACCAGTAGCAAAATTGTTTTTCCAATTTCCAGTGCCTGCAGCTATGACAAAACACATCACTTAAATAGGCTGGTACTATCATCAAACACTGCCGAGCACTTCATAGGGTTGTAACTACATATGTAGGCTTTATTTTTTACCCAACTTTCAGTACAGACCTGATCCTCCTACAATGTTCTTTAAAGCAGCCACTGATTGGGATGCTTTCAATCTGTACTTGAATTCATAATTTTCGATAAGTATATTCTGGCCTTTTATCTGAAAGCATGCTTTAAAGGTTTGTCACCCCTTCATTGGCATACCAAGAAACAAAAGTGCAACAAATATTTTACACACAGGCTCTAAAACCAGTGTTAAGACTACATAGAGCATATTTAGTACAGGAACTGCAGGTCTATTCTTAAGATTATCTTTTGTTTCCAGATATACTGGTCTGTGCGGGCGTCTAGGTCGTACGCCTGTAATGTATATGCATTAAGCAGTTTTCCTCCAGACTGTACCATACCAGAAAAAAAAAGCTGTCGGAAGGTGGTGTCACAAAAGAGTCTTCAATAGTGTACTTTGGGAAATCTTGCAGAAAGAATCATATGAATAAAGGGTAATTAAAAAGATGCTCATCCCCAGCTAGAGGAAGTAAAAGGGAGCACACTGGGGTAAATTAGAGCTTAGTGCTGTTCTCCCCCCCCCAAGAGCAATGCTTCCCAACCTAAGGCCACCTAATATTCCTCAACTGCAACTCCCAGAAATCCTGACCAACACAGCTAGTCATGAAGGCTTCTGGAAGTTTTAATCCAACAACAGTGGGGGAACCCAAGGTTTGGACCACTGTTCTAGAGAGCGATTTTTCATCGGGATAATAACATGCACTTCTGAGCTAAATCTAATGCTAGTCCAATCTGAAACAGACATGGGACTTAAAATTGAGCTGACAATGAGAACTGTCAACTGACTAGGAACCAAAGAGCTCCATTCATTTCATCTTGTCTCTTCTAAGTAGGAAGAATACTAAATGTAGCCTTGTATCTCTGGATTTCGGTCGTACTCACACAGACTCAAAATAACCCACATAATCAAGCGCCTTAAAGATGATGATCCGCAGAATTCTAGATGACGGAGCAAGTTAAGACTACAATCCCACCTGCACATACCTGCATGTCAGGTCCCACTGAACTCCGTGGGGCTGTGTCTATATAGACAACTTTTAAGATTTAATTGACCAACATGGGAATTCATGTTGGCTTTCAGCTTGGAAACACTGCATTCTTTGGCGGGCATCATTTAACCTTTCAACCACAAGGTTGGCGGAGGTGAGATTAGTGTCCATCCAATGGTTGGTCTACAAATGCCACTGCCCCTTGACACTGGCTATGCTGGCTAGGGTTGATGGAAATTGCAGTACAAGAATATCTGGAGGGCCACCTGTTGCCCACCTCTTACACTATACAGAATAATGGAAATCCTATAAAGAAAAGAACATGCCCAAATTTTAGGTGTATTAAAATATGAGCATGCCCTGATGTATTTTAGTTTTACTTCCTCTTTGAACAGCAGCTCCCTATACTGCTCATAACCCTTTTTTCCAAGGTCCCTTAGTTTGAGAAACAATGACACAGAAGAACATAAATCCACCCCGGTGCCCCAATCACAAAACAAGGATTGTGGTTATTTGGCAGGGGGGGGGGAGAGAGGGAAATGATGAAAGAAAGAGAAAATCATCTGAATGCTGAGACACTGCAGGTGAACATTATAGAGCAATAATGCCCAACAATCTTTAGGGACAAGTGGGATACCAGCCATTCAATTGTGAGCAGAGGTGTGGGGTGGGGAACACTTTTTCCTTGTTCAATGATGCAGCATATTGAGCCCTTGCCTACGTCTTACTTTTTGAAATGCTTCATAGTGATGGTGGTGAAGCCCTCACACTAGGTTAATTGACAAAATAAAATCAATTTCAAGTCAAAAAGGAATTTGTATTTACTCTACAGACTTGAAAGGGGCTAGGGCTGGTTCATTTCTGAAGCAGGCTTTCCACACAGGACGTAAACGAGAAGTGGTTTCACAACACTTTGTTCTTCTGCATAGCAGAACTTTACAAAGTAGGGACAAGAGGAGAAGGAAACACTCACTCACACACACATTAGCCTGAGTTGGATCAGGAATAAGCAAGCAACGCGACAACTCTTTTTGTTTCCCTGGTCTTATCACTTTGGACAGGTCTTTCAACTGACAACAGGTTGCTTGATTATCCTCTGACCTCCATAGTATTATTGGCGAGTTTTATCTTTCGTGCAGTTGTTAATCCACACAGTTTTCGAAAAAAGAACTGCGTATTGACCACATTTTCCACCCAAATCCAGGGCAAGAGGGCAAGACATTCTGCAGAATTCCCTCCCTGGCAGCCACTTAAGGAATGCTTTCAAGTCCCCCCCAAAAAAACTCTAGGAGTTTTGGGTTTCTGCCGATTCTTGAGCTGTCCTCCTCAAGTTGCCTTTCACTTTGACAAATTCAGGTGCATTTTCTTGCTCTTCCTGGATCTTCTGTTTCTCAAGCTCAAGCTGAAAACAAAGGAGATAGATAATATGGTTTAAAAATAGAAGGCATATGACCTTTTTTTTTTTACAAAGTCAACAATAACAGAGCAATTTTGAAATCTAAATTGTAACTAGGAGACCTAGATGATACATCTTCTGTGGTAGTACATAGAGGGTTCAGACTAAATGATAGAGATTTGTGAAATCATTTCCTCCCCTTCTCATTCATGTCCCCTTTTCTGGGTCTCCTTGAAAATGACCATTTTGCTAGGTAACTATTGACAAAACTATCTTCCATGAATTTGCCCCTACAGTTGAAAAACCTAGTTATATCTCTCCTTTTGAACTAAAACAATGGAACTAATAGCAATTTTCTTGCTGGGTTTCAATGTAGTTTTAAGCTGTTTCTGAGCAATCAGATTCATTCATCGAACACTGGAGGTTTGTCAAAGCTACCAATACCCTTCCATTCCCGTTTACCTGTTCTAGTTTCTGTTGCCGTTTGAGGAGTTCTATTTCCAGGTCTGATTTTTTCTTCTGAGCCTCCTCTTCTTTCTGCTTGAAAACCTGGTCTCTTTTCCGCCTTTCCATCACTTTCTGCAGCTCAGGTTTGTTCTGAGGAGCCAGGCCCCTTGCAAAATAGGGTTTAAAAAAAAGTGACATGAGATCACGTATTTCTACTGTTATTGGACTACTGAGAAACTAGTCAGTCACAGAAGTTGAACTGATTAAATGTCCACGAGTCTCCATGTGAACAATAGTTCTGAAAAGAACAGCCTTTTCTTTGGAGATGTATCTTAAATGGGTTCACTAAAGTAGGAAACCATCTTGATGACATTTCTCCAAACCACTCACACATAAGGAACAGCTATCAAAATAGTACTCAGTGTCTGTATTTATAAATATCTCATTTCGGATGCATGCTGAATTTGTTATTTTAATTGTTGTCAGGAAGAATGGGAAGCCATTGAGTGGGGCACCCACCTCTCTCTATATATCTTTGTTCAGTTTCAACCAGTAGGCAGAATCCTTGTCCTTCCCAGTGACATCTGCTGAAATATCTGAAATATGGGGCAGAACATTTATCCACAGGCTATTTAACTTACTGCCATGATCCATTAAAAAAGATCATAGCTAGGGCTTTTCTTTATACTAAAGCCTGTTAATGCTCTGGTTTTGGCATTTTGCTCACAGTTAACAGAATTCTGGTTTAGTTTTGACAGTTTTTTTTTTTTTACCTGATGCTTTCTGACTTTAAAAACTTACACTAATAAGTAAGAGAAGTTTGCCAACATGTGCATCATTTTAAAAACAAAACAAATCCTAGTTATGACTCCTTATGAGGCGGGGACATAAATTTAAGCCAAGCCACATGATTTTTGTAGTACAGGTTTGCAAATATTTAGTATGGCTTGTAACTTGCATCTGCGACTGAAAGTAACTTTTTCATAATCCTCCTCATATACCTGAACATAAACCATGCTTTAATATTATCCTCTGTAGAAACACTGGACAGAGTGGCATAGACAAACAAGATACAGAAACGGAGGAAGAATGTGACACTGGCATGCCAGGTTTGATGAGGAGAAAGCTACCACCAGCAGCAAATATTTCACCCAAGTCTGAGGCAAGCTGCTGTGATCTGAACTAGTTTGAGTTCACGGAAGTTCAATCAAGGTTCATACAAATCTGTTGAGTGGTAAAAGTCAAATATTTCAAAATACCAAACACAAGAAAAATGCTTCTTGTGTATCAAAAATGCACAAGAAGTTTTGTTCCTGCCTGGTTCCATACGCAGCAAAGTCAAGAAAATCTCTGCACTTGTCTTTTTTTCTAGAAATAAAAACAGGAGTGTACCAGTGTGGAACTCTGCATGTAGTGCTCTGCTGTAATCAGGAGTACAGTATTTTGACTACTGTCTTTGGGATATTTTTTGTTATAAAAATCAGAGTAAAATTGCGCTTGAGGGCAGAATAACAATTTGCTCAAAGATTGTTTGATTTAAAAAACAAGGCTGAGGAAATATCGTTTGCTTTATCGGCATCATCCAACGTCAAACAAACACACACTTGTTTCTTTAGAAACACACTGTTGCTGCTGTTTTTTAAAAAGAGAACTCATATTTTTCACAAATTGTTAATTAAAAATAAGAAGGGGAACAAGATTTGTTAGTTTTGATAGCAAACTGATCATAGACCACTGTGGGCAGTGTAATACTCTGCTTGTGATTCAATGATAGGATTCTGGCTAATTAGAACTGAGCTTTCATCTTTAACTTTTGTGATTCAAAGAAGTCAGTCACTGAGGTACAAAATTTCACCCATGTCTCAGCTTAAAGATGACATGCTCAGGCAAAAGGAATAATATTTAATCTGAATAAGCAGATGGATATTTATTCATTTACTTATTATTAGATTTATAAACCACCCATCTAGCTACAGGACCACTCTGGGCGGTATACAAATGAAGCAAATTTCTCACACATCCCTATTAATCAGGGCCTCTGATATACTGACTGCACACTCAATAATGCAACCCCACATCTTCTGCCCACAGTAAAATAAAACAGCCAACATTATAATGCCATTGTACAAAACGATAGTAAGGCCGCACCTGGAGCATTGTGTACAATTCTGGTCACCGCATCTCAAAAAAGATATAGTGGAACTGGAAAAGGTGTAAAACAGAGCAACTAAAATGATTGCTTGGCTGGGGGACCTCCCTTATGAGGAAAAGGTAAAACATTTGGGGCTCTTTACTCTGGAAAAAAGGTGACTGAAGGGGGGATATGATTGAGACGTACAAAATTATGCAGAGCATGAGTAAAGTGGATAGAGGGACGCTCTTCTACATCTCACAAAATACCAGAACTAGGGGACATCCACTCAAACTGAGGGTTGGGGGAGTGAGAACAGAAAAAAGAAAATATTATTTACCCAGCGTGTTGTTAGTCTGTGGAACTCCCTACCACAGGAAGTGGTGATGGCATCTGGACTGGATGCCTTCAAAAGGGGATTGGACAGTTTCCTGGAGGAAAAGTCCATGACAGGTTACAAGCCATGATGGAGATGTGTAATCTCTAGGCTTAAAACCAGGGTACTTCAAGGGCCAGATGCAGAGGAGTGATAGCAGGAGACAGATATCTAGTCTCGTGCGCTCCCAGATGCATCTGGTGGGGCCAGTGTGCAATACAGGAAGCTGGACTAGATGGGCCTTTGGCCGGATCCAGCGTGGCTCTTCTTATGTAGTGAGGGTTCCTTAGAAGGTTCTTGAATAGAAACATGCTAGGAAATCACTGTTTTAGAAGATGGTTTCTTGGCAACAGATTAAGAACAAATTCAATTTCTCAAGCATAATTTTTTGGATGTCCGTCAGTGGTCAAAATCCCCTTGCCTGGTTACAGCATAACTGTGTAGGCGAACTGCCTCATGTTGGGGGAACCACTGTAGACATGACCTGTTACGTATGGACTTGTGCAATCAGAATGTATCTGGCAAAAGTCTCCCACAATTTGTCTCCAAAATTTATGCCACCGGTGGAGCTGCACAAGAAGTTGTGGGGTCAGTAGCAAATGGAATGCCTATGTGCTCAGGGTGTCCTTATGTTCCATAAAGCAGAACAACAACAGCAACAAAATGCATCTCACTGATATTCAAAATCTACACAGCCTTGAGTTTTAAAAGCTGGGGAAGTTTCTTTATGTCACAATATATAGCTGTTGGGAGAGGTTCTTGATGTTCATCTTGCAGCAAGCAAATAAGTTTTTACTTAGACAAGTTTTCAGCATTTGTGCTGCTCTGTTGCCAGAGGTGATGTAACTGGGTATGAATTAAATAATAAGATTTTAAGAACTTCCAGGGTGGGCTTGGCAAAGTTGGCCATGGTGTCACCACAGTACCCAGATAACCAGACCCCTGGAATGCAATGGACTGGCAGGTGCATTTTGATATAAGGAGAACACATTGCATTCTAAAAAACAAGCATCAGGAGGACTCTTAAATCCAGATTCTATAAAGTTATTGGTGTACACTAGTAACACTAATATTAGAAAAACACCACTACTATTGGAAAAAACATACTCAACCTTCGTGACTGTATTTTGCTTCTGCTCCAGTAATGTCATTAAATATTTGCATATTTAATTGAAAAGTACTTAGACATTGGTTTTCAGATAAATCTCAAAGAGGAGGGCATACAGTTGTAAACATGGAGACAGCTCTGTTCTCTCTTCAGCGCTAAAAGCTCTTAAGTAATCTTGTGGTTACTGCTGGTGAACAGAATATGTCTTTAATGCCAACTTTTGCACCTGCTTTACATTTCTGCACATGTTTTGTGCTTCCTGCTATATATTCTGTTTTGATGCAGGATAGGCACCTTGTGCATCTTTTGAACCTTTCATGATAGCTTGAGAAACTGGAGCTGTATAATTATTGTTGGAGAAGCCTGGCTTACAAAAGTCGACAAGACCCCACATGCCTGGCCCTTGGAAGGAAGGGAGTTGGCATTGTTCAGCCAAAAAGAATCTCCTTGAGACTGTCCATAAAAAGGCGGCAACCTTCAGGGACTCAGGCAGTCTGTGTAGTTTATCTCAATGCACAATTGCTAGTCGCTAGGTGGTGCTGAAGTGCAACATGCAATGATGAAGCACTGGTAATTGTTCTCATTTAAGAACAGTGATCACTGAGCCCACCAAATGACATTTTTGCCATTGTTCTCTACGGTATGGAAAAACAAATAATCCTTGCTGTTTTTGAGGAGAAACAAGCAATATTATTGTTTAATGTCATTAGTGTTGGTAGTGCTTTGTAGATTAACAGAATCAGTATCAGCTCCAGTACATCACAATATGCCTTGGAATTGCCTGGAAATACTTTTACATGTGGATATAAACCAAAATAAAATAAAGCAGGGACCCAGTGAGACCTCAGTCCAGAAGGACAAGCCCCAGGACAGCGTCGCAGGGAACAGCTCCTTACAAGAGGATCGTTCTAGCAGGGTCCTCATCCTTTCCGGCCAAGCTTTATGGAATGACAAACAACTCACAAATTACAAAGTGCTCTCTGCTTGGTAGCACAGCCAATAATAAAGTAAGACATTCAACCCACCCCGGGCCTTCCCTCTTTCCTTGGAAGGCAGGAAAAGGGTTAAGAATAAGACAACAAATAAATCAGTTCATTGATTATGACATAGTTGTGGGTAGAGATGGGCATGAAACGCCAAAATGGCATTTTGTGCTCATTATTCGGGCCCTGGGGCCCGCTTCGGGTCATTTCCGTTTTTCGGGCCAGGGGGGCTCGCTGCATTTTTAGGGTGCCGTTTTTCGGCACCGGGCGGGAAAGCGTTCCCGCGGCTGCGGGGAGCCCTCCTGGGGCCAGGTGTCACCACTGCTGGCGGCAAGCCTCCTGGGAGAGCCGTCCGGCAGCCCGGCACCGCCGGAGCCGGTGGCAAGCCTTCAGGAAGAACGATTCCGTGGCTACGGGGAGCCCTCCCACAGCCGTGCCAGGAGAAAAGTCCCGCAGCCACGGGAGCGCTCTCCTGGCCAGCTTGACGGCGCCGGCAGTGCCCGGGAGGGCGGGGGGGGGAGATTTAAAAAGCCCGCTCTTCCCCCACCCCATCAGGTGGGAGGAGAGAGAGAGAACTCTTTAAATCTTCTCCCCTCCCGAAACTAGCACCGAGCGGCTACTGGGCGCTGGCTCCGGGAGAGGGGAATTGGGGGAGAGAGCATGGGCGGGGAAGATCCCTTTCAGACCCCCCTTTGCCCCTCAGCGAGGCTCAGCCGATCTCCTCCGCCCCAGGTGACAGCTGCCCGGCCGTCACCCGGGGCAGAGGAGACCACGGCCGAGGCTCAGCCCATCTCCTCCGCCCCATGTGACAGCTGCCCGACTGTCACCGGGGGTGGAGGAGACTGCGGCCAAGGCAGTTTCTCTTGTTCGTTTCTGCATAAACACATGCACAGACACACGAATGATCAAGAAATCCCTCAGTGCTTTCAATTTTTCCACAATACAGAATTTGAGATTTCTCGTAGTTTTCTTGAAACAGGACTTTGGAGTTATCATATCTAGAAACTGTACCTACAATCTTTGGTTGAAAAGACATCTGAAAACCTATTGGGTTTTTATGCTGACATAACACAATCAATGAAATAGTGCATTGCTATAACTGAAGAGGCTGCTATAGGCATTTGCTTTTGTGTGTAATGGTATGCAACGTGGTAAACAACTGAAAATGACTTTTTAACTTGTGGCAACTGATCATTTTTGGCAACCAATATTATCTATTCCACTTTTATAACACCCATTTACTGCAAGGCACTTTTCTTCTTTCCCAGTTTAAAAAGAAAAGAAAAGAAAGATTGGCATCTCATTTTATTTTTCTCAGACAATAACAAAAGCAATGTTGCTAGTATATCCTAGAGTCATTTGTTTCCTGCTTTTCCCACAATGCACATATGCTTTCTGCGGACCAAATTTCAAAAGGTCATGTTATTGACTTTCCTACTATATAACACTTAATTACACTGTTGCTTACAGGACTATCAGTTCTATGAACAGTCAGGCAGGCTGACATATATGGATGCTACATAAATAAAACTTTATTAAAAGGAGCTCAAATTTGGATAAGGTCACTGTAGGTTCCAATAAACTAATATATAAAACCATATAAAGGGCAGGGTTATACAATGCTAGATTGTAGATTTGCATCCCTCCTCTATATTCTCGCATGTTACTTTGACTGTTCAGTTCCACCCACTACTCTTCAGAACTCTCTCTTTCACTTGGACATCTATGCATGCAATGAGCTTCCTTAGAGTCTCCTTGTGGCATTGTTTCTTTGTATTACAAATCTAGTTATACTTCTATTCATGTAACAAAAGAGCTGCCTTCCGATCTCAAAGAAGGAAGACTGGTTTTTCAAAGGAGTCTGCCTTGATAGTCCTGTATACCTATATTGTCCCCACAAGCAGTTGGAAAGTTCTTGTGACTATCTCAACAGTTTGGGTGAGCATGGTCCCCCAGACCTCAAGATGCTTTGCTTGGCATACTCAGGATGCAGCAGAATGGAAGGAGGCACAGCTGCCTGAGAAGGTGCATCAATGTCAGATTTCAGTGAACAGGATAGTCTCTGTGAGTGTGCCTTAAGGCAATGCCTAGGCAGAATCCTGGATTTCCTAAAGGAATGCCAGGGGCCATGAATAGTCAGGAGAAGTCTGTGGTGTTTACCCCTTTGTGTTGACTAATTTATTAGATGTATCTATGTTGTTTGTTTGTTTGTAGACCAATGAAAGAGTGTGGGGGAGGGGCCTGGGGGGATTTAAGTCTCAGCTCAACACTGAATTAGTCAGACGGGGACCTATACTTACTGAGGAAAAGATAGATAGGAACTAAGTGAGTAACAGATAGGGAACTTACACTGCCGGAGAGACTGAGAGAGTCTGAGAGAGAGTCAGATAGGGTCTGACTGAGAGATAGTGAAGGACTAGCGAGATAAGAGATAGGATTTTAGAACTTCTCCGAGGAAAACTAAGCGATGAGTGTTTGTAAACTTAAGAACTGGGTGTGCATGTGATCAACATTGTCTGTGATCTAACTTTGGTGTGCTTGAGCTACATTCTTCCCTTTCTTTGTACCTAAACACGTTACCCTTTATGAGTTTGATTCTACTTTGTAATAAATAAGCTTATTTTATCTTTATTCAATTTAAAATCAGTTTGAAAGCATTAATTTACTATAGAAGCTAGTTGGTGGCAGCAAAAGAGAAAAATTAGAAGCAGTGCTTGTCAATAGCCTGTGAAAGGGCCAGGGGCAAAGCACGGTGACACTACAAGGTCTTTCAGTGGGAACTAACCAACTGCTTGATCCAAGAATACCCAACAACAAACAGGAAGGAATAATCGGAGAAGCCAGTAAAGTACATTCCTTTCTCAAACAATCATAGAATACTGGCATACCTCTGCTTATGAACACCTCCATTAATACAATTTTCAGTTCACAAAAGGAAATCCATTGAAAATAATGCCTTGGTTTATGAGTTTTCCCCTGACAAACTTTGGTTTACAATTTTTTTCAGAGCAAGTTCCCCAGGATGCATTGTGCCTCCGTGCGTTTCCAGTTTACGAATTTTCCGCAATACAAAATGTCCTGGAGAACGCATTAATTTTGCAAACCGAGGTATGCCTGTAGTGAAGTTAGAGGGGTCTAGAAACTGGGAGTTGAGTCATGGCTGTCCAGTAGCCATGACTCAACTCCCAGTTAAACGCACCTGGATAACTGAGAATCTTCACAGAAGGGGTCTAGAAGACCATCAAGTCCAAGCCCTTGCTCAGTGCAGGAACAGAAATCAAAAAGATATCTGCTAGATGGTTATCTAAATTTTTCTTAAATGCCTCCATTATTGGAGCACTCGGCACTTCTCGAGGTAACTGGTCCCACTGCTGTACCGCTCTGTTCGTTTTTCCTGATACTCAACCACAGTCTGGTTTCCTGTAACTTGAGCCAATTGCTGCATGTCCTACACACTCTTGGATGATTTGAGAACAGACCTTGCTCCCCTCTATATGACAGCCTTTCAAGTGTTTGAAAACTACTATGATGACATCTCCGCTTGGCCTTTTCTCAAGGCTAAACATGCCCACTTCCTTCCGTCTTTCCTCATCAAACTTGGTTTCCAGTCCTCTAATAATCCGTGTTGCCCTCCTCTGAATTTGTTAGCAACCGTCTTGAAGTGTGAGGTTGAGAACTGGACCAAGTACTCAAAATGAGGCCTAGCTGGCGCTAAATAAAGGGGGAATTGGTACTTCATGGGTTTTGGAGCCTATACTTCTATTCATGCAGCCTAAAATAGCCTTTGCCTTTTTTGCTGCCACATCACATGGTTGGTTCATATTCAGCTTGTGATTTATGATGATTCCAAGATATTTCTTGTTTGTAGCACTGCTGAACCGTGTCCTCCATCTTGTTTTTGTGTGTCTGATATCTTTTTCCTAGATGCTTCACACTTACACCTGCTGAATTTCCTTTGGTTGGTTTCAGCCCAGTGCTCAAGCCTATCTAAAGATTTGGAATTTTACTTCTGTCTTCAAGTGTATTAGCTTTCCCACCCAATTTTGTTTCATCCACAAACACAATTAGCATCCCCTGACTCAGGTCATTAATAAAAATACTGAAGAGCACTGGGCCCAGGAATGAGCTGCTTCTGTTGTCCTGAAGATGGCATGACAAGTATACATGACAAAAGATTGATCTTTTAAACTGTATTAAAGGATTTAAAATGTTTTTTTTAACATGGAAGCAAACCTTGTAAAAATTCTGTAGATCTTTTCAGTCTGTTGATTGGTATTGGTCTACATCTGTAATAAAATATTCCTTGACTATTTGTTTATCAATCTTCAGCTCCAGTCCTGTCCCTTCCACTTGCACTTCCCATTTGTCTGGAGGGTAATATTCTGTCTTTTGGGAAATCATTGAGCTAAAATAGGAATTGAGCACTTTAGCCTTTTCTTTGTTGTCTGCCATCATTTCCCCATCTCCACTGAATAGCTGAGCCATTTTTTGTCTTTTCCTATGCACATACCTGTAGTAGTCTTTTGTTGTTACTTTTAGTGTCTCTAGCTAACCTCCGTTCATTCTCAGCTTTTGCCTTCCTAACTTTTTCCATGCAATTCCTTGCTACTTGTTTGTACTCTTCCTTTGTGGCCTGGCCTTCGTTCCTATACATCTCCGTTCTTGTATTCAGGTCCCCTCTGAGCTTTTTTTCAAACTATACTGACCTTCTTTGGTGTCTCCCACCTTTTTCCCCTTGTTGGGATAGCTTGCATTTATGCTGTTAGAATTCCATTTTTTAGAAACTTGATCTCCTTTTCTTGTTAGGATCTCCTGCCTTGGGACCTCACTTATCCTTTTTCTCAGTTTATTAAAATTGGCTTTAAAAAAATCCAGCATATATGTGTGGCTTCTCCTTTCAGTGAAGGATGATGGCACAAGGTGGAGGATCTCAAGCCCTTATGTGCTGATGCTCAGCCCTCAGGGCCATTAGCTACACTAACTAGTTAGGGTTGTTGGGACCTAAACTTCAAGAGCATTGGGAATTAACATGTGACTCCGGGGGGGGGGAGATTTAAGGTACTTCATGACATGAACTTACTCGTGCTGCTTGAAGAATTTATCACCTTGCTTCTTACCTTTTTTGATTCATGCGAAGTTCTCTGTGAAGGTCTTGATGATTTCGGGATGATTTAACAGGATTAATTAGTTTCTGTGGTCTAATGAGTTCAGGATTGTCCTCATCTATGTAATCTGGTTCAGCCATTATATTCCTCTGAATGAGTGATGGCTCTCTCAACTCAGAATCCTCAATGAAGTTACCTGTAACATAAGAGAGAATATTCTTGCTCATACTTTATTCAGCAAGAAGAAAATGTTACCCAAATATTTCCTAGTGCTGACACTGATAGGGTTGTTAAACATTAAAGGATTGATTGGATTGTTTACAAGTTGGCATAAATTCTTAAGTGTTCTAATCCTATGGCCTTAAATTTATAGGCCCATATTCCAGACCCTATTGGGACTTCTATTTGATAGTATTATTTGCTTGTTGGCACTAGTGCCTGTGGCCCAGGTCATGGAAAAGTTAATCTTCTCAACTACAGTTCCCACAGTCTACCAGGCACCCTAAACTGGCCATTGCAGCTCAAGGGTTTTGGTAAATATAGTTTTAAAAAGTAGCTTTTCCATGTTTAATAATAATGTTCATTTATTTTTGCTATAAGACAACACTCAGATGTGCCTGAAGTGGACTACTGCCCATCAAATCTGGTGCTGAATAAAATCTGCCCCAAGACGCTGCTTTTTTAGCTCCAATATAGACTAATACAGCTATTCCCATCCCCCGCCTCCAAAGTTGCTATAGACCAGTGGTGGCGAACCTTTGGCACTCCAGATGTTTTGGACCACAACTCCCAGAATTCCAAACCTTTATTGCCAATGACAAAGGACTGTGTGGGAGTTGTGGTCCAAAACATCTGAAGTGCCGAAGGTTTGCCACCACTGCTATATAGACCATCCTGCAAAATAATCAGAGTATCCCTTGCATATTCTTTATTTTTCTTTATATTTATATTTTTCTTTAATTTGTTTTCAACATTCTTTCTTATTTTTAAAACCATTTCTAGTCATGGGGCAGCTAGTCCCGTGTGTATATGGCTACAAATTGCACTTTATTATTCTCAGATTAAAAACAGAGTAAAATCCAATTGTTAGTCCCAAGCAGAGCAGATCCCGCAACCAGATACCTAAACCATGGTGTGGGTGTGGACTTCATTCTAACCAACTTCTTTTGTGAGTTTTGGGATTTTGTGTGTACAGTATGTGGTCTATGCGGCCCCAGAACAAATCATCTGAATTTCCATTATTTCTTATGGGGAAACTTGCTTTGATATACGAGTGCTTTGGTTTACAAGCATGTTTCCAGAACAGATTATGCTCGTAAACCAAGGTATTACTGTACAGTATTATCACCCAGGTCATTTGGATGACCTGTTCACTCCACCAGCCGAGAGGACTGGCAAACGTGTCGGCTGAAGTTTGGAGATGCAGCTTATTGCTACAGTTGCTTTCTAGAGAAAAACAGGGCTTTGCCTTAATGCCCACAAACTGTGTGAAACACCCCTAAAGAAATGCAACTTTCTTGAGCCACTAAAGAAATTGCCAAGCAGGAAATACATATATAATTTCTTGTATTTTTCACAGGCTGCTTTTTCTCAGCTTTGCTACACTGTTATAGAAGACTTCGGAGGTACACAAACTTTTAGTCCTGTCTCTCTCTCTCTGAGCCATGTGAGACGCAGCAGACACAGCTCACAACACCTACAAAGCCCAAATCACCTCAAATGATTTTTTTGCCTGTTAGAAGGCTATATCTAAAACCTTGAAATGTTGAATGTTTAATTAGTCCGAATAACACCTCCGTTTCTTCATCCCAGGCCTCCCAAATTCCTCCCACAGTGAAAAAGAAAGAAGAAAAGCCTGCAGCACAACTTTGTCAAAGCCTTGCCTACTATACAACATGTAGAGACATATTTCAAAAGGAAAAACGCTGTACTTCATGGATGTCTTTCAGCAAATGGTTGAAGTAAAGGTAAAGATATACAGATCCCTCTCTCACTGTTAAAACAATGATATTTAATTTTCCATACATTTCAATACAAAATGAGGCAATACATACCAACTAAGAAAAACAGTCAACTTTTAGCAGAAGATTGTATCGAATGCCACTTGTTCTTTCATGCATTTTTTTTTAAAAAAGGAAAGTAAACAGAGAAACCCCCACCCAGTTTAATTATTACACTAGTAAGGAATTTCTTTCCTCGTAAAAGGGCTCGTAGCACCTAGGCTATTTGGGCATGAAGGCAACAGCGTGCAAACATCAGTGAAGCGTCTGTTTTGCTGAAGCCAGTTTGTCCGAGGGAGCAGCTGTAGTACATGCAGTACAGAAAGCTCTTCCATGATCAAAGGTTCTTAGGTTATGCATATGTGGCGAGGGTGACCAAGATACAACAAACAAGAGACTACAAACAGGAAATTGCTAGATCGAATTTTGCTTCTGTTGCTTTGGTAAAGCACCCACTCAGCTTTCTGCCCCAAAATCTAAAACTGTATGGAGATAACAGCCACCCACTTTATCAACATCAATGATGTAGCAGCAGATGGCTCACATGGAAGGGTTTGCACTTCTTGGAGAGGTGAATCTAGGCATAGGTTCATCAACCTTAATCACTTCACAAATAGATTACTATGAGGTGCTCCTCCATGAGGTGATCCTAAAGACAGGAAAATTGTGATGGAGGCATCTCTGTTGTTCTTGGGGAGGGGGTACCTACCTTGGCTCTGCAACTCCTGAAGGACTACTCCGAGACCCTGGTGGTAGGGCAGCCTGAGGATAAAGACAGCAGGACAGGACACCTGAGTGGGAGTGAGGAGGAGGAGCACTGATTGCAGGGAGTGGAGCTGGGTGGTGGCAACAGGGGACAAAAGAAGAGGAGGCAGCTTGTTGGCATCTGGGTGAGAAGGGAGATCAGAGGTGTGGGAGGAGCAACCCCAAGTCTTCTGTGCCTTAAGGGAAAACTTGTCACTGATCCTCCAAGACCTATGGATAGGAAAACGAATCAAAATTTGTCTCAGGGAAGGGTCACACTGGGTATGCATCCATCTTCTCTCCACCAGGGCCTAGTGACTAGACCAGGCATGTCCAAACGTCAGCCCTCCTGATATTCTGGACCACAACTCCCAGAATTCTAAGCTTAGACTGCCAGTGACAAAGGACTGTGGGAGGTGTGATCCAAAACATCTTGAGGGCTGAAGTTTGGACATGCCTGGACTAGATCACCATGCAGAACCTCGCCTGGGAAAACCAGTGCCAATCCAGAAGAAGCGCTGCAGGTGGTATCAGTGGCACTAGCATGTTGTCCAACTAGCCTGGGAGAAAGAGGAACAGCTCTGCCAGGAAGATCCACATTTGCCAGGTGCTACTGGCCCTTGTTGAGAGTTGTAGGGTTGCTGGGGCTACTGCTGAGAACTCAGTCACAGCAATGGAGCTTTGGTTGGGAGAGGAGAGTACTGAGCCCTTGCAGGGGCAGACTATTGAAGAGACCAAGTCACCCAGACTATGGATGTACCTCATCGCTCTGCTCCAATAAAGTCTGGCTGGACTCTTTGGAATCCATAGAGCCTGTTCTCCCTCTCAGTGGAAGTGGGCACAAAGTCCATGGGGAAAAGGATTGGTGAAGGGTAAAAAAGGTTTTCCATCCAAGGACAATGGAAAAATAACACATTTATTAAAATGTGCTAAATATGGCCAATTGCACAAGATGATGCATTAATGAAAGTTTGTTGTTAAATCAGTAAAAGAAGTTTCAGTTTGATATGAACAAGAATATCGCACATGATTCAGTTTTTACATAAATTTCTTTTTCAATGGAAAAAAAAACCACCCAGTTTACTTGTCTGGACTGCCCCTGTGCAATGTTATAATAAATAAGAATTGTGTGCCATATGACATATGACAACGCTTGTGACGGTTCCATGGAAACTATAGCTGTTGCAAAATCATTGCTTTCTGAGTATTAGATTTAATTTCAGCCAGACCTTCCTAACCACTTACTTTCCTTTTTTCAAATGTTTGCTGTAGTAGCAATGATAGAGAGATGATGCTGTGTAGGGCCCGCTCTGTGTCTATAACACCAGTTTTTGGAAGACCTGTGAAATGGAGAGGTTCCAGATTCTTTAATCCCATAGATATTGCTGTGATGCCACTTAACAGTTGAGACAGCAATACCTTGAACACGGTTTGCAAAGGTTTTTACTACCTTTAATAAGACATGGAACATAGTACCCATTGATCTTCTGTAAATACTAGTTTCAGTTCAATTCCAGTTCTACATAGTTGATAAGGTGTAACAAAAAGGAAATGTGTTTGATCCCTACTGGGGATCTGATAGCTACAAATGCAGCTGGAAATAGATTGAGGCTTCAGAGCCTAAGAATTAGAAAACACTGTTTAGTATTATGTTTTTTCTTTTCTTCTCTTTTACTTTTAGACCCCCTCTTATTGTAAAAATAAATAAATAACTCTCTAAATGACATGCCCTACTGGATGTGACAGCTCCTTATTATGGAATTTCATCTTAAGGAAAGCTAAACCATTCTGACAGCATTTAGGCAGGCAGAAAAAATGTTTTTATTCTCACAAGCTTTTAACAGTTTTAAACTCAATATTATCATTCTAAAGTTTACTCTTCCTTGGTCTGATTTAGCAGCTAAATTGCATTCACACCCATAAACAGATGCACCAAGAGACAAAAGTAATGTATGCAAACAATTCCTCTTCTTGTGTCTCCAAATGCTACAGAAGCAATGATCCTCTCATTCAGATGTCTGTGAAGATTCTCAGTCATCCAGGTGAGGTTATCTTGAAGACGAGTCATGACAACTGGACTTCTTTTCTTGCCAGATTGAAACGTTTTACTATTCATCCAAGCAGCTTTGTCAGTCTGGGAGAGCAGTGAAATGTTTCGATTTCACAAGAAAAAGGAGTCCAGTTGCCATGACTCAACTTCCAGATACTGCATCTCATTTAGATGAACTGTTCTTTCTCATGGTAGAAAGACACGTTTGATATTGTATCACAGGTGCAGAAAGAGAGTGCCTCAAAACATGAGGAATGGTTCTCACAGTATATGAACCTCATCACAACCCTGTTTCTCCAAAGATGTGGTGTGGAGCTGGTACAAATGAGACAATGAGGAATACGTGAAAAATACACAATGTACTGGAAGTAGTAGTCAGTTATCCCTGCCACTCCCAAAGCTCAAAGCCTGTGGGTTGTGCACTAAACCTATAAATAACTAGCTAGCTGAACGGGACTCTAAAAAAAGGGCCTGTTGTTTCAAATCACCAAATGTCATTAAAAAAAAAAAGCATACATTTTTGTTTATCTGCTCTTCTTTCTCTACAGCAGATGGCCTGTCTCACAGATCCACACCATTCTTTACAGAATTAACAGGGGAAGCTAAGGTGAACTGTATGAGCCTGGGAAATGACACACTATTAGACAAGCCATGCCTGAAACATAAAATCCGTCGATTATCGCAGAATGTTTTCTTGATTAGCCTAGTGGCAAGAGCAGTCAGCTGGGCGCACATTAAATCTAAGAAACATGGCCATAACTCCAGCAGTTAATAGAGCATTAATTACAGACATGCAAGATATGAAGTCCCATGCCTACTCTTTCTTGGGGAGGTGGAAGAAAACATGTTTATTTAAATAGCGAGGGGGAACCCAGGCCACAGAGAATATGCCATTGAATGTGTTTCTTGCATCTGTATCTTCTAATTATAATCACTTTTACTTATAAGTCACAGATGATGAAGTACCAATGCGCTCAGCTAATGTCTCCCGCTAGTATCTTTCAATTACTTAGCTTGGAAAGACAGAACAGAGGTTGCATAAAATAATTCTCACTTTAATGAGAAATGTCATTGTAGAATATATACGCAGAGTTGTATTGCCCTAAAAAGATTAGTTTCCAGTCTAATGCTACAGGAGATGATCTATGTCACAGTTCTCTGTAACTCTAACATTTTGACAGCAAGTCGGTTCTCTACCTTCACACCATCCAAGGTTTTCAGTCCTGCTGAAACATTTTGGACTTGAAGAAATGGCTGGGAATCCACTTCCTACTATGCTGATTCTGTGCATAAAGCACAGGTCAAGTAGTGGTAAGGGAAGCACACCTGTATTCCTAGT
This sequence comes from Phrynocephalus versicolor, assembly GCA_023846285.1. Classification (NCBI taxonomy): domain Eukaryota; kingdom Metazoa; phylum Chordata; class Lepidosauria; order Squamata; family Agamidae; genus Phrynocephalus; species Phrynocephalus versicolor. The sequence goes on from JAHTLZ010003305.1 coordinate 6,014,710, forward strand.
GCAACAGATTTGAGCTGCCAAGAAAAACAGAAGAAGAAAAGACAATGAAGACTCTTCCTTGGCACTGGGCATGTGCAAATTGTGCTTCCAAATCGACACTGCTTCAAAAAGATTTTAGGAGCACTGCAAGATACTTCCATTCTAACTGAGCCCCATAGACAATGCTGAAAGCACTGAGCCAAAATCAGTGGATATACCATACTGAGACAAAGTTCACCTCCGGACAACAAAAAGCTTCAGCCACTCATTTCTACATTCATTTCTGAACTTGTTCAAAAATTTTCGTGTCTTCCTGTGTAAGTGAAAAACCCTAAGAAGTGTATGACTGAAAAAGGATGTGGTGTTGAAGAAACTGAGTCCCAAGAGGGGAAATCTTATACAGATCCCACAAAATGTGGAAGTTAGCCTTTCCTCCAAAACCTGAAGTAAATTCTACCAGTTGTCTCTAACTGTATATAATGATTGCAAGATACACCCTTAATCAAATAGCCTGCAGCACGGACTATTAGCATTCATAGGACTTGAAAAATAGGATATGGGACACCACCAAGCCAGCAGACACCAGCAATAAAAATCACATAACCCCAAACGATTATTCTCTGGGAAATAAACAAAAGTCAATTTGCATGACTATTCTAAAAATGAAATTAGAAATTCATTAATCTGTTACTGAGCATTAGCGTATGTAGACAATCTAGCTAAAATACCCCAACTACAGATTGCTTCAAAATGTGAATTCCGAAAAGAGCACTGCAAGAAATTCATCACTCTGATAATTCTGGATAGTCTGAAAATTAGAACCATGGATAAAATTATTAGTCCTTGACTAAACAACATTTTCCATACAGATTCAAGTGCCGATAAAAAGATGGTAGGTTGAAGGCTACGTTTTTAGGCTTTGTTTTGTGAGTTGCAATGAAATGCGGTCAAACAGTGGCACCCAGTGGTAAAGAACTTGGAGGCAGAAATAGACACATCCCAGCGAGAAAAGAGACTGAAACAGAAAGGGTTGTCATTTCTTATGGATATGATCAAATATCAGCACATCTTGATACCGTTGAGAAATCCAGTGTGGTTTTTTTTTGTTAATCCGGTTGCAGAACAACCAGACCAACTCCTTCCTCTTGCTGTCTAGTCCATTCAGTGCTACTACAGTGGTACCTTGTATAAAGCAATTAATTTGTTCCAAATGAAATTCTGTTAAGCAAATTTTCCTTTATACAAATTTCCCATAGGAATGCATTGAAAACGGAGTAATGCCTACTCGCGACCATTTTTATGTTGTATGGATTCACCCCATAGGCAGTTCTGTTAAGCAAATTTCCCCTATCTCTGGAATTTTTTCTGATGTACAGATTTTATGTTATACAAACAGTTTGTTATAAGAGGGTCCACTGTACTTCCTTCTCTTGCCAGGCCTCCTACAGAAGAAAAGGGGGCCGATTCATCTATTTTCTTTGAAGGACTGTACAAAAGGGCAGATGTCCCCCCCCTGTCTACCAACAAACTACAGAGGAGCTTGGAGCTCAATGCTACGAAAGAAAACAAGAAAGCAAGGCTGTCGCTTCTGATCTCAGGTCCCTTTCAACTGCAGGACACTTAAAAACAAACAAACTTTTCCCAGGCAGAAATTGAGCTTGTGGCAGCACAACTGAATAGGTTCAGAGGAGCAAATCAGACAATCGAACCACTGATTCACTGCTACTCACGCTCTTTACACGGCTTATTCTGAAGCAGAAATTTCCTCCAAGGCTAAATGTGAAATTCACTAACAGGATGAAGAAAAAAAACTAACATTACCTTATCACCAGATTGCTCTGGAATCATACTCCGCTGTATGTTTCCCATTCGCTCTTCAAAAATCAGATGGCAGCATTAGCTAGCCATTACCTGTGAAATCCCAACTCAACACCTTATCTCACAACCTTTCAAGTCTAGGTCAACCTCATCATAGCAGGAAAGAGTACTATGGCAAAGGAGTACCCTAACATAACAAAGTATGGTTATTGTAATATGGGCAATAGTCCACAACAATACAACCCCTTGGAGATACAATATTTCATATTTAATAAGGCATCAAATACAGAGAGAGATCATGGTGACTTCTCCTTTGGTGACTGGAATTTGACTGCATCAGTGTAAATTTCAACTGTGAATTGATACACAGAAGGAAGTTACATTCCAACAACAACTCTAGCTTGTGTCCTCAAGTATTTTGCGACTTCCTTAATTTCTTAATTTTGCCCAACAGTATATATTGGCCAACAACAGGTTATTACTACATGCATCCAGAGCCACCTCTATATAGAGCCACCTAGGCCAGTGAATGCATTGCTGTGTGTACAACTACACTAACAACAGGAAATGGAAATGGCTCCTGCCAATATAATGAGATGGCTTAATAAGCAAGCCACTTCAGGATACAGTATTGGCAAACTGATCACGTCCCTTGCTCAACAGAGGACAGGGGAAATGGTGAAAAATGTTTGAGTGTATATAGATGATTGGTGATGTGTTGCATCAGATTTTTTTTTAAAAAGCAACTTTTTTTGCTTTCTTATAAAGGGCTAGTTGAGAAATTGCCCATAGCCAAAGCCACTGCAAATAGGGCCACTTCAGAACGATCTCACAGATCAGTATCTGTTAAAATGGGTAGAAGAAACAGTCACAGAGAAATAGCCACCAAGAATGGATTTTAGACCATAGGTGCCTGTCTGAATGAGCTATTTTTTTAACTCCTCAAGACTGAATCCACATAAGGAACATATTTGCATTACTAAACTTAATTGACCATAAACCACAAAAACTGTGGATTGAAACCAAATAAGTGCAGAACCCAAAAATGCAATTCCTTTAGTAAAAAGAAGAGTAAAACCTAGGCGAATAATGGAAGAAATACTTAAAATTGTCAAGGACAGTTGAGAAGCAAAAGTAAAAGGTGACAGAAATAGGATCAGAACTGTGAATGCAGTTTTTCAGCATGTAGAGACAAAGGGCACAACAAAAAGGGAAAGACAAAAGATCTTTTCCAGAAGATCCAAGAAATCAAAGGTAAATGTAGCCTGCATAGATTAAGAAGGTTGAATGACCAATAGGGAAGCACACTAACTAGGAGAGAATAAAGAGAAGGTGGGAATAGTATCCTGAAGACCTATACTAAAAAGATGACAGACTCCTTTGAACAGGAATCCTATGATTAGAGATGGGCACGACTTAGCGAAATTTTCGTTTCCGTTTTCGTTTTTTCGTTTTCGTTACGTAACGAAAACGAAAAACAGTTCAAAAATGGACCGAAAACGGAAACGAAACGACTAATTTTGAGCCAATTTTCGTTTTTCGTTACTGGAAAAGCACTTAATGGAGCTAAATGGGAAGAAACGAAATTTTTTTCGTTTTCGTTTTCGTTTTTCAGTTTCGTTATGTAACGAAACGAAAACAAAAAATTTTGAAAATTAGCTCACAAAAATGAAAACGAGCCGAAACGGACCCCTAGACGAAAACGAAAACGAAAAATTTTTCTGAGTCGTGCCCATCTCTACCTATGATGAAAAATCTGCAGTTCAAGCAAATAAAGTGAAAGCTTCTCTAAAAGTGCTAGGAAAAAAATGAAGTTCTAGGAATAAATGGAATGCTAATAGAACTATTTCAAGCCACAAAGACTGATTCTGAAAATCCTAAGAAAACAATACCAACACATATGAACCTACCCAGCAATTAAGATTGAGCCAGGGGGCCCTCTTGAAACAGCCATCTCTCAAGGAGGTGAGAGGGATGGCTTGTAGATATAGGGCCTTCTCGGCAGCTGCCCCCAAGCTATGGAATACCCTCCCAAGTGAGATCCGCCTGGCGCCAACATTGATGACATTTCGGCGCCAGGCAAAAAGCTTCCTGTTCCAGAAGTTTTTTAATTGATACAACATAGACTGTGGGTCCTCTGATGGCAATTTTAGTGTAATGATTTTAGTGTGAGGTTTTAATTATTGTTTTAATTATTTATTGATATTTGATGTTTTAACTGGTTTAATTCTTTGATTGTAAGCTGCCCATAGACCTTTGGGTAGTGGGCGGCATATAAGTTGTAAAAATAAATAAATAAATAAATAAATAAATAAATATGGAAAACAAAGCAATGGCCCACAAACTGGCAACATTCATTATACATTCCAATCCCCAAGGGGGGAAATGCCATGAAGTGCAGTAACTACTGGACCATGCAAGCAAAGGAATACTCACAGTATTGCAACAAAGACTTTTACTTTATGTGAGCAGAACGAGCTGCTTCTAGAGGGAGGGAATAGACCGCCCTGACACCTGTGGTACTAAGCTTCATATTCGTATTCTCAGGTATACAAATATGAAGTACCCATGTCTAATTGACCCTCTAGACTCTACAGCAGTGGTTCCCAACCTGGGGGTCGAACGACCATTTCACAGGGGTCACCATGAGCCAGTGAAGAAAAAGGCACAAACGCCTTGGGTCTGGAGGAGGAGGGGGAGGAAGGGTGGGAAGAGTGAGTTACAGCTTGATAGGTTGGAGGGGATGTCAAATCAATGGCACCGGAGGCTGTGATTGGCTGACGGTGCCTGTAGAGGGAAGTTCTCTTCGGCACCTGCAGCATAGTGGCCTGCCAAAGGGCGCTTGTGGCCTCTTCCAAGCAGGGCAAGGGGTCACCACAACATGAGGAACTGTAGTAAAGGGTGGCAGCATTAGTAAGGTTGAGAACCACTGCTCTAGAGAAAGCCATAAACTTGAGATTGACAGAGCTGAGCAGAGTTGCAAAGGACAAGACATTCTGGAGACCTCCGAATCCCAAGTTGGGAAAAGTCATAGGCGACAGCACAGAACAACAGCAGAGAATTATCTTTCAGATATCACACTCTCTCAAGCAAGCGTTCAGAGGATTCAGTGGGAAGACGGAAGTCCAGTAATACCAGCTTATCTTATGCCAGTATGCCAATGGTTGACGTACACAGTCCTACGTAGACTTAAGAAAAATGTGCCCATTGGAAGAAAATACAGAAAGCCTATAGCGGTTTGTGGCATTTGTATGTGATAAACATCTTCCTTTCCCTCCCATATAGAACCCACAGCGTGGCTGTTTTTTTCCATATAAAGGGTAGAACATCAGCAACAGCAAATATAAATTCAATGTTCATCAAGGCTCCTGGAGGAAGGAAGAAGCAAACAAGCATATCATATTATGATTCAGTGCCTCTTTATATTGTTTCTGATAACCATGTAACTACTGGGGGGGGGGGGGGAGAAGGAGATGGAAGAGCAGCTTGCTTTATTTTTATTTTTTTTACTGTAGCCTAATTGCTGTGCATAGCCTTTCATTCTGAAATGAAACAGCCAATCATCAAATGTACCACTTCATTACTGAATTTGCTTCCTCTGCTCTGAAGAATGCACCGCTCAGTGGGCTGCTTGTTAATCCCTGCATGCACTTCCATTGCAGCAACCCAAGATTTGGGTGAAACAGGATGTGTTTTGCACCCTGAGGCAGGCAACCTAACTAGCCCATTAACTATGTTGGCCTGGACGTGGAATGCTTAATAGCTTAACTACATAAATTGCTCCAAGAGATTTCAAAGGATCTCTGGCTTTTATTGAAGTTGTTTAAAGAGACACTGCCAACAAGAACTGGACATAGCCAGAAATGCCAAGGCTGGATATTTTAAGGATCAAATCAATGTGTTCAAATAGGACAGAGGCCCAGTGACCTGTAGCAGGAAAGTGGGCCTAAGAGAAACCAGAAGGAAACACTGTGTGTGTAGGTGCTTGTTCTGGCATGTCCCAGACTTTATTTTTTCACACAACTGTGAGAGGTTGGGCAGTTTCAGAATGACAGATATTGAACTAGAGTATTTTAGCTAAAACTGTGCTCACAACCTGGAGTTCAATCCCAGGTAGCAGGCTCAAGGTTGACTCAGCCTTCAATCCTTCCGAGGTCAGTAAAATGAGTACCCAGATTGTTGGGGAGGACAATGTATAGCCTGCTTACTGTTATTAAAAACTGTTAACCGCCTAGAGACTACTTGAAGTGGTATGGGGCAGTATACAAGCAGAACACTTTCCTTTTTGCTTTTTTAAAAAAAAGGCCTCCTAACATTTCCTCTATATTTAACAAGAGTTAAACAGCAGGTTCACCAGACTTAGTACCTTCACAGGTTTCCTTTATACTGTGGTCCACTCCCACCCCGATCCAGCAGTGTTTATAACTTTGGTCACGTGCCTGTCTCAACTTCCGCACCGCTTGTGTCATTTTGGTTGTGGTGGTTGCTGCTGCTGTGGTTCTAGAGCATTCTGAGGCCAGTTTGGAACATAATTATGCAAACAACTGTTGCCCTCCATTTTATGTTACTCATTTTACCCACCTCAGAAGGAAGGAAGATTGAGTCAACCTTGAGCTGGCCACCTGAATCTACCGTGATCGAACTCAAGTCAAGAGCACCTTAACCACTGCACCATGGGGCTCTTGTGCATTGGGCAAGATAATGAAAAGGGAAAGCCCCTCTGTCTGCGGAGGCTCTCCATGGGTCTTTGAATGTGGGAAAAACCAGATAAATGTGGATTCCCCCCCCCTCTCGAAGTTGGTCTTCATACAAAGACAGCAATAGGACCTGGAATGGAAAAGTAGTAAGCAAGTATCCCAGAGACTACTTGAAGTTGTATGGGGCGTTATATAAGCAGAACACTTTGCTTTTTGCTTTTGCTTGTTATGTATGCTGCCCCATCCCCGTGTACTTGCAATATACAGTACTGATTTCAAATGCACACAAGGCCTTAAATTGATTTTTAAAATTTTAATAAGAATTTTTTCTCCTGAAACAATTTAAATCTCCCCTAATCCCCCCTCCCACATCATAAGTGTCTTCACACTGCCATACTCTCACCTTTCAGAATACACAAAGTCATAAGCAATCTAGGAACAGCAAGATAAATAGAAGGGGATGCAAAGATAAGCTTATTCTTTCTTCAATGATGTCCTTTATGGAGACAGAAAGTTAGAACAGCTCAGGCAAAATCGGTTTTCACTGAGGAAAAAGTCATGGAGATTCATTTCAAAGAACCTTGAGATTGAGGAGGATGAATAGAGTAGAAGCCAACAAACAGTTTGGAAGGTCAGTTCTTAAGTTATGGGGAAATTTCCATTGCCACATCATTATGATAATCTGAACAGGAAGCTCTCATGCAAAGTGCTCACACATAGTTACTTTTCCTGTAAGCACTGCTGTCACATGTGCTCTTATCGCTAGAATGGATGAGTAACAGTAATGGAAGAATAACTCCTGTGCTCGTGGCCACAGAAGCAGAGTTCTAAAAATCCATGGCACAGGCTAAAACATGAGAGAAAAGGCACTTTCCTTTCAGCACAGACACACCCAGATCTTTCCTGCACTAACATAGCTGCACAAACATACAAAACGATTTAGAACAGCAATATGGTCACCTCAGAACATTGGACTGTCTTCAAAGCACAGAGAATCAGGAGGAATGTGAGCATTCCTATGGTACATTCTGATTTGTAATTTCAGGATTTGAAGTGGAGTCTCATGTCCTAGCAAATTCCCACCCGCATACCATCTCTGTGCAAATTAAACAGGTCCCCCTTCCTTAGCGTGTGCAATATGGATTCTTTTAGACAGGGTTTCTTAAGTTCCAACCACCACTCTAGTTTCTGTGCACACGCATTTTACAACTTCCTTAATGTCTTAACTTCTTTGCTAACAGCATGTATTGACCAACACCAAGCAGAGCTACTAACACATGCACACAAGATATTTTTACCAAAATTTATGTATTGGTGTTCCCATGGCATACGACATCTAAGGAAACATGGAGATAAACCAATGATTTAGAAACGCATTCCCACTAGAGGCCAGGACTGCCCCATCTCTGCTGTCTTTCCAGAAACAAGCAAAGACCTTTCTCTTCAGACAAGCTTTTTCTACATGATGGATTACCTATTATGTGTCTTTATATGAATCTGTCATACATGACTACACAAACTTTGTGTTTATAACCACTTATAACTTTGTGTTTGTATCTCCCTTGTGTGATTGCTTTGACATTATGTTTTCAATGTTAGTCTCCATCCCCCATCACTTTTGGATGGTCTACCGTGCATGATTACATGAACTTTTTAAAGCAAAAACCTGAATATGTCTTAATTGTACTGGACTGTATATTGTCCCTCATTACTGTAATCCGGCTTGGGTCCTTTTCCAAGATGAAAGGTGGGGTAAAATACTCTTAATTAATTAATTAATTAATTAATATAAAACAGATAAAAACAGGTGAGAAGATCAAGCCACATAGGCTAATGAATGCCTGGCTGAGTGTATGGCTACACTAATAGCAGAGAGTGAGCCAGTGTGAAATATCTGGGAATGGCCAGACGTCATTAGAATGACTGAACCAAGCAAACCCTAACGGTACACATGGAAATGGCTTCTTCCAATATAATGAGATGGCTTAATAAGCAAGCCACTTCAGGATATTGGCAAACTGCTTGACAGAGGGCAGAGGAATTGAGGAAAATATTTTTATTGCATATAGACTTTTCCTGATGTGCTGCAACAGATTTTGTTTTTTAAAGTACGATATATTGGAGGAGACTGTCTGGATCTCCTCTATTTGACACCCAGAGTCAGAGTCTGTGTTTCCTTCCCTCAATGCAAGATCAGAGTCTGCAGTGGTTAAAAAAGGCAGCTGCGACCCTGACTTTCTTGCAGCCATACAAACTCAGCAGTTGCTTTCGGCAGCCCGCACTTCTCTCAGCCTTCCATCTAGAACAAGGCTACAGTACCTGGGAAATTCTTTGTGCTCATCGGTTTAAGGTGTATAGACTCAGCTAGGCACTGTCCCACATGATTCCTTATCTTACCTCCAGACAAGAGAAAGAGATAAGGAAAGCTTATCAAGCTTTCATATCAAGTTCTGTTTGCCATGTGCAAACAGTGTTAGTGCAAAAATACAGTTCCTTCCATCTGAGATGCAAAGCAGATACACGCTAAAAGCACAAAACTAGCTGTTAAAAGGGATGCAAATATCTACTGATCATACATAGTGAATGCAAAAGGGGAGCAGCCATTATCATTTTATGTTACTAGCACTTCAGTAGTTTTTGCGATGGTACTTGTATTCACAAGAATAATTTTCAATATTTTCTCTTGTTGACAGCATCATAGAATTTTCTCCTTCTTTCAGGATAAGATCTCTCATCCTTGCATTCAAGAATTTTAATTTAAGTCTAGAATTATCAACACTTTGGTAGGGCCAGTGATTAGATCCATACGAAGAAACAATTTGGAGGATCTGTTGTCTGCATCAAACTTGAGAACTTCTGTCCACTCAATAAAGCCCACAAGGGCAACTACAGAGAAATGATCTGCAGACCTCCTGCAGTCCCTCATGCATTATGAGCTATGAACCAATGAAATAAGGAAGTCCCAGCAAGAGGGGATTCAGTGAATCACTGGGATTTATGGAAATGCTATTTCAGCATTCAATGAGTCTCTTCAAGCTGTTCAAAGCAATATATTTTTTACTCCACAAATTATTAAATCTTGCCTCCATCTAATAAAACACAATGTCTGGAATCCCGTTTGTCTATGTACAAGTCAATGTTACAGCAGCAGAAATTTGCCAGGCTTCCCACCCATGCAGCGAGAACTGCATTAGCTTATCGTGCATGGTTTACACTTGCATGGTTCCCATTTTGACCAAATGTACAATGTGCTAATTGTAGTTTTTAGAGGTATGTTATTTACTGAGGTATGTATGGATGGAGAGAGAGAGAGAGAGAGAGAGAGAGAGAGAATACTGTATTTTATCGCTCTATAAGACACACTATCCCTGCCCCCCCAAAAACTAAGGGGAAATCTCTGTGCATCTTACAGAGCAAATACAGCCCAATTGGGAGCTTTCAGAGCGGCAGCTGCAGAGACCTCTGGACTCGGTGGGTGGACATGGGGGACCCTTGCGGTGGCCCATGGCTCCTTTCTTCCCTCACTGGGTTATTTCACAGTGGCCACTGCCGGGTCCGGAAGTCTCAGAGGCAGCAGCCACTGGGCACTTCCACCCAGCTGAGATGCTCATCCAAAAAGGTGCCCGGGGATTGGAGGGTAAGCGCTCCCCCCCCCAGATCGAATGAGGGCTGGGGCGAAGAGCCAGAGTGACCTGCCCAGCTCCACGCACCGCTGCAGCCGCTGCCACTTGGCTCAAAACAATCCACCCCAGCCTGGACACTGCCTCCCGGCTCCCTCAATCACTTGCACCTTCACCACCCATGCTATTGCCCTACTGCAAGAGCCAGAAGAAGAAGGGCGAGGAGGGGAGCAGAGCCTTCTGCAATGAAGGAGGGGGGTCTTCCCCACTCAGAGAGCCCCCCCCGGGCACAGCTCTCTGGTACTGAGCATCAGCTGTCACCGCCTCTCTCACTTCAGCCCCAGCGACCGAAGACATGGAATACCAAGTTGTCTCTGAGCGGGGAAGACCCCCTCCTTCGTTCCAGAAGGCTCTTCTCCCTTCCTCGCCCTCCTTCTTCTGGTTCTTGCAGGAGGGCAGTGGCGTGGGCGACGATGGTGCAGCGTGAGCGACTGAGGGGGGCGGGAGGCGGCATCCGGGTTGCAGGTGGATTTTTTTTTAGCCAGGCTGGCTCCTCAGAGCAGCAGGTGGCTGTGGCTGTGGTGTACAAACACACACACACACACAAACACACACACACACACACACACACACACACACAGAGAGAGAGAGAGAGAGAGAGAGAGCAATTTAAACCAGTTGAAAGTGATTCAAAACAGTTTAAGCAGTTCAATGCCTTTATAATGTATTATAATGGCCTACCTTATGAGGTTTGTTGGAAAAACTGAAGACTTTACAAAATGTTCTGAACTCTGACAACAGGCTTTCCAAATGTTGGGGTTTGTTTCCTTAGAAAGGTTTTAGAATAAAGGCTCTAGAGGTAGCTCTTCTCTGACGGCTGTCAGATTCCTTTTACAAGATTTAAAAAGGAATTATACAACTCCATGTGTTTGCCCTCTGAATGCCATTTCCCCCCATCTTATGCAGCTTGGCAGGGTTGCGCTATGTGTGTTTAGCTCTCTTATTTGACTTGTTCTAACGAGAACAGTTTGTTTAATCAAATATTAGCTAACTTCCTCTTTCCACAAAGTTAAGAAACAAAACAGATCAGCCCTGCTTGTTCTATTATGCAGGCACAATCGTATGTCACCAAAATGACTCTCCTTGTACACTAGATGTGGGAAGGATCGGTGCTTATCCCCCCCCACCCCACAACACAGCACATGTTCACAGCACAACTAAGAAAACCCTGTATATATGACTAGTGTCCTTTATGAAGCGATTCATATGTCAATACAGTGAATCATGAACATGTTGTGGACTGCATCTATGGCATCCTTTTTCTGAAGGAAGGCTCTTTGAGCCAGCCAAGGATTCCACCACCACCAGGAAGGAGACCATTTTCAACAATTTCCCCACATAACCACATTATTTTGAAGGGCAGAGGGAGAACACTTCTCTGTGTTCCAGTGCATTCAATGGCCGGCCACAATGTTTACTCAATACAGTATAACAATGCTATCAGGTTCTGTCAAGTCAATTCCAACTTATGGTGATGTCCCTTTTGAGGATATTCCAAGAAGGGAACACTCAGAAGTGTTTTACCACTTCCTTCTTCTGGGGCCCTTTGAGACTGTGCAGCTTGCCCAAGGCCACACAGGCTGGCTGCACTTGTAGGAGGCCCAGCAGGCTTTCGTTCCACAGCCAGATACTCAGCCAGCTTCTCCAACATACACTATGTTCTTCCACAGAGACTAAAGCAAGTTGAGCTCTGAACAAAACAAGAAGTCATTCATTCATCCAAAATATATGACTAGCCTGCCATATTGCCCAAGTAAACCCTATCAGCTATCCATGGACTGCTCTTGGTCTTTTTTTGGGGGGGGGGGACTAGATGTATAGTAGGACTCTCGTATCAACTGGGGATTGGTTCCAGGCCTTCCTATGGATAATAAAAACCGTATATAAGAGAGAATGCCACTCCTCACCCCCCACTCCCCAAAAACTGCTGTTTTGTGAGAGTAGCTTGCTTTATGGCTGCTGTTTGTGACAGTAGCTTGCTTTGCAGCTGCTGAATTATCTAACTTTTTTCTCTGCCAAACGTGGATAACTGAATCAGTGGTTAATGAATAAGTGGATACAGGGGTCCTACTGTACAGAAGTTTTCCAGAGCAGTGGGGTGGGAGCTGCGGGGGGGAGAGAAGAGAATATTCTTAAGGTGTTTTAGCAATAGCTGTTTGCAAGTCTGTTCAGTATAGACTAAGCAAGCATAAGTGACTAAACAGAGAATTTGAGTTATATTTGGGTTGGGCACAGAGGACCGTGGACAGCATACAGACGTTTGGGCTACTTAATTATGTGAGGACCTTTTAAAGAGCTCTGTGGCGTGTGCATACATAAGCCACCATGCACCCACATTCACAGACACACACGCTTGAGCTTGGGTTGGCAACCCCAGGGGGGGTGGGAGACCAAAACTAAGCCCTCAGCCCCCTCTGTGCACAATATGGAGAAAGAAATTGGTATTTTCATTATTTTTTAAAAGGAAACATAAAAGCACCAGCAGCTGCCTTGGATACTTTTAAGGGCAGAAAGTAGAAATATTTTAAACAATGAAACTAAATTACCTTTAAAAACTATTTTTAGGGTTGAATAAGCTTCAGGTCCACAAAAGAAAAACTACTGGTCTTGGTGGCCTCCAGGAACAAACAAACAAAAAAACCCCACCACTCTTGCTTTACAAAAATATGATTTTTCCTATGGGAAGGGGAGGCTTGGGGACATGAAAGTGCACCCAGGAGGCTTCACGCTGAACTCTGTGCGACCCTGGCTTAAGCTCTGCATGTATTCTACAGAATATTGCAATATTTTTCTATATTTCAAGCAGTAGACTTAATTTTGATCTATTTTGAGACCCTCCACTGTCACTCTTTCACGGACAGCATGCTTTCACTGTAGCTGCTCTCAAGTTAAAGGTAATGGAATTAAATTTTATTAGCAGCTTGCATATATTCCAGTCGTTCTTAATGTGTGGTTTAAAATATTTAAGCTCCCCGCTCCCTGTACAATTACTGGTGGAGAAAAGTTCTAAATCTTTGGGGAAGTGATCTGCCTTTCGAGATTACAAATTCTCAATAGCTATGGCATCTGTAAGAGAAAGATGACAATACACAGCATGGAGCATTTATAATTACTTTAGCCCTTTATGAACCACTGACATGTAAAATATCTTCAGTAGCTAATGGGCAAAATTCTTTCTGAACCATCTCAGGAGATGCTCAACCGATTATGGGACAGGCAGCTTTTATAAGCTGGCAGCTTCCCAGCTGTGATGGCATAAACTCACTGAGAAAACAGTTCCCACAGTTCTGCACCTCCGAAGGTTCATGGGTTCCAAATTCTCAAAAAACACATCCCTCCTCCTTCTAGACGTTGGCGCCAACACTTTTTGCTGACCTTCGTATATCACAGTGGGTGTTCGGCATCACTCCTCCTCAGCTATAAATCACCATTTATATCCTCTCTTAATGTGGCACATGGGACCTCAACAAAAGTTCATGGGGAATTAAGCAAGGTGTTTGTGTCCTTTATGATACAGGAGTCTAAAACATTCTTGTTCCGGTATTTTTTATATTTTTTTGGCTCTAGGTCTCCTTCTAGCAAACTTCCTAAAGTAGCTTGGCAAATAATCCATATCAAGGAGCAGGGTCACTAGCAGTGGCACAGAGGCTATCAGTCCTCACCATGAGTGAGTGGCCACCTTCAATACCTGTTTTATCCTTAATTCAAACTGCTATTCTATATATCTTTTTCATGCAATAATTTTATGTAATAATTTTATAACTTATTTGTATTCTGCTTTGTGGTGAACGTTCGTTCACCTGTCAATGTAATTTGTAATTGTAATGTAATTAAGAGCCTCGTGGTGCAGTGGTTAAACGCCTGTACTGCAGCTAAAACTGTGCTCATGACCTGGGGTTCAATCCCAGGTAGCAGGTTCATGGTTGACTCAGCCTTCCATCCTTCCTAGGTCAGTAAAATGAGTACCCAGCTTGCTTGGGGGGGGCAATGTGTACCCTGCATACTGTAATTTAAAAAAGTGTAAACTGCCCAGAGACTACTTGAAGTGGTATGGGGCGGTATATAAGCAGAACACTTTGCTTTTGTTGGTGCTTCTGGCATGAATTAAAAAAAATAACTATAAAAGAGGGACTTTTGCACAGCATAGGATTCAAGATGCAATACCTGCAAAAGTTTAGATAACTTAGATGTAATACATCCAACCTTCTTTCCTTAAACATAACTGATCCCGATACATATGCACACCACTGCTCATCAAGTGATTGCAAGACGACTATAGAACTAAAAATGTTGGCATGCTCATGAAGTGCAAGGAACGTGAAGTCAAATATTACAAGACATGCACTGTTGATATCTGTGATGGTCTGCACAGGCAAGCAGGCGCACATGTGATCTTGTAGTCACCATAAAAAAAGCATGCATGTGCCACCTGTCTTCATGAGTACAGAACTAAAGGAACAGTAGTGTAAGTAAGGTAAACAATCATTAGAAAGGAATAAAGAGAAAATATGACGGAAAAAATAGGTGGCTTTACTAAAACAGAGTTTATGCAAGACTAATTTTAAGAGCCAGAATGATTCAGTTTTGTACTAACTCTAACTACCCTTGCCAAAAGAGTTGATTGTGTTTGCCTCACATCATATGGACAGGGGTTGTCCAGTTCCCCCAAAGAGTTATAAGCACCCTCTTACCACACACTACAGTCACAGCTCAACCCTCAACAATCAGATACTGCCGGGAATTCCAGCTAAAGATGAAGCATATCTACTTAGAAATAGTTGTGATCCGGTACACATTTAAGTGCAAATACAGGCATGCTTTCACTAGCAACAACAATTTAAATCCTTAAAATCCCATTATGAGACAACTATCAACATGCTGAGGGTTAAGCATTACTGCCTCTATACACTGAGGGCCCCATCACTGAGTCGAGTAGGTAGATGAAGTATCAAAGCATCTGAGCAAGATTGTGTAGCTTCCTTGATTGGGCACAGAAGTTCTATGTGTAATACTCTGCATGAACTCAATTATATTTATTAATCAAGCAACTATTTTTCAATTAGCCACCATTTATGAAGCCATTATCAAGTACTGTAGGTGCAGCAAGTTCAGAACAGTTGTCTTAAAATGCATATTGTACCTTCGTAACAGGAAAAGCTGAAATGACAAAGCTCACTCAGTGGGAATTTTAACACATTGCTTAACTCAGCCAAACTAGGCCAGACACGTACTTCCCTTGCTAAATCCCAACTGACGTGTGGCAGACGTATGAGAGATAAAACAGTCAGATTCTCCTGTAAGGAAGGGTTGATTTATTATGATTTTAATGGAAGAATGGAAAGATTGAAGGCAAAAGGAAAAGGGGACAGCAGAGAATGAGATGGATGGACTGTGTCATCGATGCAACAAATATGGATTTGATCAAACTCCGTGAGGCAGTGGAGGACAGGAAGGCCTGGTGAGCTCTGGTCCATGAGGTCATGAAGAGTCGGATACAATTGAAAGACTGAACAACAATGGAAGAATGTATAATTTTGTACCTACTTCAGATCTCAAATTGTATTTACTTTACATTGTTTGGTGTTTCTGGTTTGACCATAATAAAGCTACCTACCAACAGTCAGAGTCTTCCTTGCAAATTCCTGACTCCCACCTGCCTTACTGTACTGTGCCATGATGTCATTGGCCGAGGCCACTTCAAAAGGGTGGACTATCATCTGTAAATCCTGGGCTCTATTTCTGAGCTAATAAATTATCTGGCGACCCCTTTTTTGCAATTAAGTTTCTACATGCCACAAGGATGGTCTTATCTGTATAGCATGAATGGGGGGAAAGCAACTAAGGTGCATTTGAAGGGAACAGGGTGGGAAGAGGATGTCTGGATGGAAGAAAGATCTGTATTAAAGGCTAGACTGCAAAACCCTTTGGGTCTAGACCAAGCCCCTGAGGTGCCGGCTGCTGGTTGTTACTCTCATTCCATTGTTAAATTGCTTTTGCAGCACCTTCTCTAGCTGCTCTTGTAATTGCTCCTGTCAGACTGCTGGCATGGCAGATTCTTTTCTACAAACTGTTGCATGAGTTTGCTTTTTCCTGGCACTCCAAAACTCCCCTCCCTAGACAGGAAGTGTAGAAATGACTAGATAACAAGAACTGACCCAATTTCAACAATTATATATTTGTAACAGTTACATAAATGATGAGGTTGAGTTGGAGAACTTCTGCTAGCTTTAGAGGAACAGAAACCACTTTGTGGTAAACTAGTAAAAAGAGGTATTTAAAAAGAGAGAAGCAGTTGGATGCTTTTGAGTGGGCTAGGGCCCAGGTTCCTTCTTACATGTATCAGTGTGTTAAAAGCATGCTGTCATATTAGATCAACTGTACATCGGGTGCATAAGAAAATGTAGACGGATGCTACTCCCAAGATGACTTCAAAGGTCATTTCCTGGGTCACAAATAATTGTAATGTATGAGTCAAGTCCCTTTCGAGAGGTGACGGAGCTCTGAAAGAAATGAACTATTTTGGGCAAACTGTCCACCAAAATGCAAAACAGGAGCTGCTTTATTAAGCATGCAATAGCAGTAAAACTTTTTTCACTGTTAAGTGAAAAGCTATATTTCAACAGATACAAGAATTCAATTAACAGAAACACTAGGTATGTGCAGCTTATTCAACTGGCGAAGGTCCATTGAAACAAACAAACTTATAGAGGAGTTACTCTCTAAATGACCACGGATTCAATGAGCCTGCTCTAGTAAATTATTCAGCCACTATGTCAAAAACATGGCTTCAGAAGCCAACAACAGTACACCTGTCCCACACTAACCTCTCAAGCCTGGTATTGGTTTTGTAGCCAACATTTCCTATACCCAGTAATCTGATGAGTACCAAAGCCAAATTAACCATGAGCACCACAGCCAAATCAACCATATTGACAAAGTTCTGACCATAAAGATGATTCATTATCATAGAGTTTAGACCTGGTACAAGCCAGCACAAATGGCAGGTAGCCAGAACTAGACAAACAAGCATGATTTGTGTATAAAGAAGCATGTTTAGTTATGGGGCAGGACAAGATTCATAGAATACTCAGTTTAAGGACATTACTGAGCAAGGTTGACGTAAAACTGCACCGCAGGGAAGAGTATATTTCTTTCATTCTTTCCTTTTAACAAGTGCAAAAGCAATGGACACAGGAAGGTATCCTATTAAGACATCAGACTCCTTCCAGGCTGAGAGAACTTCCAGACTAACAGTGTCTATAACCATCCGATCTGCTCAAAGCATGGGGACTGGCAGATGTAACATAGAGCTAAAGAGCATATTTCCTTTGGAGACCCTCTTTTCCTTGGTGAATAGTCGCCATGAGAAAGAGCATGTAAAGCAGCATGTGTGACACATAAATCATTCAGCATCTGTCTAATACCCATCTCAACCAGTACCAGTGAAGCATGAGTTTATTTCAAAATAAATCTTCCAGCTGAACCTATTTCATGCCTAAGGAAGGATGCTGGACAGCCTTTTAATGTACAGAAAACAAAAAAACAAAAAAACCCACCACATTCTTCCAGTTTCAAAAACTTCCTAGCAATGTCATATGATGGCAGCATTCATATTTCTCTTCCAAAAAGATCATCACTTCAATTTGCTGTGACTCAGGGTAGCAACTGAGGCATAACATTTCTATCTCTGGAGGTGTGGTGCAGCTTATTCAAAACATTTCATTTGTTTTACGAGCATAAAACATCCATCTCACATTGGCCTCTGTAAAGCTTCCTTGAGGTTGGGACAGTGACTGCCAACTGCTCCTAGTTTATTGGGTTCCATAACACCACTAGCAGCTCAGTAGGTCATACAGTTGTTCCAATATTCCATTAAGACACCAAAGATCAAGATTGATTTTACATTTGGAGTACCTGCACGTCCCTTTTTAAACTTGAGGGTCTCTGCGATGTCCCCCTCTCCCCTCCAACCTGCAAACCAACATCATACTTTGTACCACACAGACAAGTCTTTCTTCATTGCTTTGAACTCTACATTGGAAATCACCTACAAGTACATTCTGTGACAATCCTCATGTGTTCTGAGGTCGACATCCAAGTTTTTCCTACAGCATTTTGCCACTTGAATCCTTGCCGTTTTTCATCCATTAAAAGAGAGACTTCGACTACCAGTATATGTTTGGCAGTACATTTCCTTAATTCCATTTTTGTTACATGGTTTGTCCAGATCAGTTCATTACAATATAAGCTGCAAGAACTGCTGGTTTTACCTACCTGCTGAGGGCAGAAGGAAACTGCCAAAGAAGTTTGAAATACGAATGAAGGAGAGGCTATATGTGTTTGTCCAGTTCTGTTTCCACACCATTTATACCAACTTGTACCAGTTTCAAGCAGTTCCAGGAAGTTGCTCAAGCTTTACGTTGTGGTCAAGTATAAGCGGATGGTTCAGAGAGGGTGCATCTTCTTGTCTCTAATCTCTTGTCTCTGTGTATCATTATGCTCCAGTTCAGAGCTGAGAAATGTGAGGGGGAGGGAAGGGGCAAGCTTTGTTTCAACACTACCTATGTTATAAAGATAAAAGTTGTAGTCAGTCATAAAGACAAATGGAGAAAAAGCTTTTTCTCCTTGAAGAATATTGGAATGACTGTTTTGTGTTTTAAATGGTCCATGTGAACTTCACCAACTTGCTGGTCCTACTTCAGATACAGTAGTACTGGTTCAACAACCGGTGGAAGAAACATTAACAATGTAATTTCATTGTTAATAATGGAGAAACCAAGATAGATTCCCCCCCAAAAAAAAATCTTGATTCAATCATCGGCCCAAATGGGACCCCAACTCAGAAGACCACCTATGAAGGAGCTAGGAAAGTATATGTTGCTGTAGAACAAGAACAAGACTTGATTACTCTGTGTGAAAGATGGGCAATGAAAAAAGCTAGCAGGGGAAAAATCAATTCATTTCAACTTCATTTCAACCGATTCAGCTCTCCTCCATTGTATTGGAGCTTTATGGACACCATAGATTGGCAGCAATGCATCAGGAGGATGGCAGTGTTTTTTTAAATTTATTATTATTATTATTATTATTATTATTATTATTATTATTATTATTATTATTATTATTTTAAAGCACCCTCTACAGGGCCTAATGAACAGAGACACTACCATCAGGTTTGCTGTTCCCTTGGAGTTCAGACACTCCATGAGAACTTGCTGAACTCCATGGCTATCTCCAGGGAAAACTTTGTAAGGAGCATGTGAGAATCTGAAAACTCTTCTGAGAACTCTCTTTAACTTCTAATGAATATATAGAGAGAGATATTCAAAAATCCCATGCCTGGGGGCAAAAAGGCAATCAATCATAACGAACACACATACTCAGACAATAAATCCAGTTGAGACATTACATTACTAAACACTATACAACTGAATTTTTTTCAACCACTTCAACTAATATCAGTTATAATAGTTAAACAATTGACAACATGGACAACAAAACAGATATTCTTGTTAAAACATATATCCAGAGTCTACTTCAGCTTTGCCAGGAAACTATATGAAAATTGGATGGAAGAAGCATATGGGTGAAGCACTCTACTCCAGTACCACATCGACATAATCTTTGGTCAAGAGGTACACCTTGGAAGTGACCTTCTTTCAGCACTGAGAGCACAGAGTTAACCATTGCTAAGAAGAAAGCTCTCCTCATGTTATGGACTGAAAAGTTATATAAACAAGAACCATATTTGTTACTATAAAAGACATTTAATCCTAAATATTTAGAAGAGTGGAATCTATTGGATACAGCTAGAAGATTCTGCCTATCATTGTATATATATAAAAAAATCCTTCGCTTGACCATGGATTTAGCTTGTATGCTGTTATAACTACTGTACAAAGCCCTCTTAAACTAAAGCCAAGCCATGAAATCTTTTGAGCCACAACTTTTTCTGAGACGTATGTTGACATACTGTCAAGGTGACCTAAGAATCTTCACTTGTGTTCTAGAACAATTGATTCCAATATCATAGGTCATAGCAACAGACCAAACTTATTAGTGAGCATAAAAACCATGACCAAATTAAGGATGAACCCTATACGCATCTGTGAGCAACCAAAAGTAGATCTCAAAAGATTTTGATAGATGGATGTAAATCAGTTGTTTCCAACCATGTAACTCCCAGAATCCTTGTGAAGTACAGCTGGTGATGAAGGCTTCCTGGAATTGCAGACCAAGAATACTTAGGTTATTTAAGGTTGGAAACCACTGGTGTAAATCAGTGGTCCACACTGCCACTCCATACAGAAGCTACAAAATTAATTTGGTCCAAAAGGTAAAAGAAATAAAACATGTTATTTATTTTGAGGAAGGGACAGAGAAGTATATAAATATAGAAACATGAATAATATGTCAGACCCACACACTTTGTACAATCTGAGAATCTAGCCATTGCCTTTAAAGTGGTATCATGAAAATAAACTTAAGGCATATACAATACAGCTAAACAGGGATTTTCTCTTTTGCTGAAGGAATCTTCAATCACCCTGTTTTTGTAATAAATTGTGCACAGCTCAGGAACGCACCAAAATATACTGGTTAAATGGCACTCCTCTCTGCTGTGCCAGTCTCTTTGGTCTTACTGCAAAGAGGGGCTCACAAATTTAAACTACAAGGATGTAACACAAATTCCATTCCGCACCTTAACACTACAATTGAAACACAAACCCACTTAAATCCTGCAATCCAGTTTCCTTTTGTCTGGTGCTATTCCTTTGCACTGTACTAGACATTCCTACATTAGAAAGGAGGAAATTTGCATTTGACTCACAACAGCACTGCAGAAGTATCAAGATATTCCTGTTTTTCCACTCTGCCTTCAGCCCTACTGCTCCCAGCATACATCCTGGGAGCTCCTGCAGATATTTATCATAGCCCCTCCTTTAGGTAATAGACTTAGTTGAAATGCAGTGTACTTTAATGACCTTTTCCATTTCAGTCTTGTGGATGATGATGATTGTGGTGGTGGTGGTGGTGGTGATGATGATGGTGATGATGATGGTGAATTACAATATTGATCACAGACACATAATGTTATAGTTTCAGCAACTGCCTTTCCATTTACCATTTGAATGAAGAAGAAAATAACATTACGTTCCATTATAAAAAATACAACTAAAGGGATATAGTGATTCGAGTGCACAAATTGGTCTGAGGATTGCTCGGAAACCCCTTCTGGGTGGCCTTGGGCCAGGCTGTCTCTTAGCCCAACTTATCTCACAAGATTGTTATCAGAATAAAGGAGAGAGAAGGGGAGCCACATATGTCACAATGAGTTCTCAAGATTAAAGGTAGAATATAAATGTACCTCACAAATAAAGAGAACTACACACCCATTTTGAATGGCACCAATGCTTTGAATCCTACACTGAGCACTTCATTTCCTGCCTTTTACTTTGAAGAGCACTTGGCTCTACTGAATTTCTAGCTCATCCCAAGAAGGAAGGTCCCTCAAGTGGACAGTGCTACGCTCTCATTTTATAGATGTAACAGGATCGTGCTACATGTAGGAGCTAGGAAGCCATCAAAAGTTTGACTTTCAACATTGCTTAACTGAAGCAATATTTTTATGCTTAATATTTAATTTCTTAAAACCTTTTTTCTGTTTGTACGTTAAGATCAACTGATCTAACATGTTCGTGGTCTGTTTTGTCTACTTCCTGCTTGCAAATTGTTCTGATAGCATGGGTGATAAGAAACACTGTAAATAACATTCAGAACAAAAGGCAATGCACTGAGCAACCTACCACTTTCTTCTGAAAGACCATCTGAACAGAAGCTATTACAGGATTTTCACCCTCAACTTACTGAAGGTGAACATTTCTTTGTTTGGCAAATAAAACTCTGCAGCATTATTTCTCAATCAGAGGAACAATGGGCTACAATACCCTGTCATGATTCTGATATAACAGGCAAAGTAGTGGGAGAAGAGATTGGGAATTTATTTTATATGTTTTCAGATTTTTAAAGTATTTTTATATTCCCTTTCTGCCAAAGCCACCAATCTCATTAATAATAACAATAATAAAAAATGCTTCAGAAGCAACAGAAATGTTATTACTAACAAAACAGGTTTGCAGTAGGACAGGGAATCTCTTGGATAGTTGGGGTTTTCCACATTTAATGCTTGAAATATTAAAACTAGCATCTTCAAGATGAACCTGGAAAACAACCAAGGTAGTGAGGGCAGATCTTGCTACACTGGGGTGATATGATCTTCTTATCACATTTTGTTGTTGTTCAGTTGTTCAGTCGTGTACGACTCTTTGTGACCCCATGGACCAGAGCACGCCAGGCCTGCCTGTCTTCCACTGCCTCCTGGAGTTTTGTCAAATCCATGTTATTTGCATCGATGACACTGTCCAACCATCTCATTCTCTACTGTACCCTTTTCCTTTTGCCTTCAATCTTTCCCAACATCAGGGACTTTTCCAAGGACTCCTCTCTCCACATGAGATGGCCAAAGTAGTGGAGCCTCAGCTTCAAAATCTGTCCTTCCAGTGAACATTCAGGATTGATTTCTTTCAGGATGGATAGGTTTGATCTCCTTGCAGTCCAGGGGACTCTCAAGAGTCTCCTCCAGCACCACAGCTCAAAAGTGTGGATTCTGCTGCGTTCAGCCTTCTTTATAGTCCAGCTCTCACTTCCATACATCACTACTGGAAAAACCAAAGCTTTGACTATCCGGACCTTAGTTGGCAAAGTGATGTCTCTGCTCTTTAAGATGCTGCCTAGGTTTGCCTTTGCTCTCCTCCCAAGAAGCAAGCGTTTTTTAATTTCATTGCTGCAGTCACCATCTGCAGTGATCAAGGAGACCAAGAAAATAAACTCTGTCATTGCCTCCATTTCTTCCCATTCTATTTGCCAGGAGGTGATGGGACCGGTGGATATGATCTTAGTTTTTTTGATGTTGGGGTTCAGCCCATTTTTCCCACTCTCCTCTTTTGCCCTCATTAAGAGGTTCATTAATTCCTCCATACTTTCTGCTATCAGAGTAGTATCATCTGCGTATCTGAGGTTGTTGATATTTCTTCTGGCAATATTAATTCCAGCTTGTGATTCATCCAGTCCTGCCTTTTGCATTATGTACTCTGTATATAAGTTTAATAAGCAAAGTATACAGTACTTCTTTCCCAATTTTAAACTAGTCAGTTGTTCCATATCCAGTCCTGACGGTTGCTGCTTGTCCCACATATAGATTTCTTAGGAGACAGATAAGGTGGTCAGGCACTCCCATTCCTTTAAGAACTTGCCATAGTTTGTTGTTGTCCACACAGTCAAAGGCTTTGGCATAGTCAATGAAGCAGAAATAGACGTTTTTCTGGAAGTCTCTAGTTTTCTCCGTAATCTAGTGCATGTTGGCAATTTGATCTCTGTTTCCTCTGCCCCTTAGAAATCCAGCTTGTACTTCTGGGAGTTCTCTGTCCACATGCTGCTGAAGCCTCCCTTGTAGAATTTTGAGCATAACCTTGCTAGCGTGTGAAATGAGTGCAATTGTGTGATAGTTGGAGCATTCTTTGGCATTGACCTTCTTTGGGATTGGGATGTAGACTGCTCTTTTCCAGTTCTCTGGCCACTGCTGGGTTTTCCAAATTTGCTGGCATACTGCATATAGCACTTTTACAGCATCCTCTTTTAAGATTTTAAATAGTTCAACTGGAATGCCATCACCTCCACTGGCCTTGTTGTTTGCAATGCTTTCGAAGGCCCACTTGACTTCACTTTCCAAGATGTCTGGCTCAAGGTCAGCAACCCCACTATCTTGGTTATCAGGTTATTATCATATCACATACCAGTTAACAATCTGACTGCATCATTTGCCCAAGTGAAGTTTCCTGACATTGTTCAAGGAAGCCCTATTCAGAGGCCAGCTGGCTAGCTAGCTTAGTGACTAAGTATTTGGTTGCTAAGCCAAAGATTGGGAGCTCAATTCTCCACTGTGGTACCTGCGAATAAAGGCAGCCTGTGCGGCCTTGAGCAAACTGCACAATCCCAGGGATGCCCCCCAGGAGAAGAGAATGGTAAACCACCTCTGAGTCTTCTCTGCCTGGGACATCCTGGAAAGGGTCGTTGTACATAACACAGAATTAACTTGATGACACATGATTATTATGTACTGAAGAAAGCATTATGACTAATTCAATGCAATGTCTTCAAGGTATAGGTCACTGTTGTTAAATTAGACCACCTCAGGACAAGTTGGACCTAGCACATAAAACATAACAATGCAGACACATTCCTTGCTAAGCTATGGGAGTTGAGAAGCAGCATTGGAAAAAGAGAGAATTTGTTCATAGAGAGTATAGTTCCTCCCAGGCAAGACTAGACCCATATTTTCATACAGTCTAAATTCAGCTTCAGCTTGTTCTTCCTTATCCAGCCCATTATGGAATCCAGATAACATTCAAATTAATCAGCTGCTTCCCCAATATGAGGTGATAAGAACACTGAAACTGTGCAACCATCAACAGGCTCTTTGTATTTTACTCTCATAAATTCTAAAAGGCTCCTCCCAGCAGATCATTCATGGACTAAGGACAATAATTGGGGCCACACATAAAGCTGATGTTGCAAGTCCCTTGCCTCTCTGGATCTCCTCTTTTTCTGATAAACATTATGACTTGTAGACCCAGAGAACTAGTCTTCATTACTACAGATACCTCGCCCACTTCCTGAGGAACCACAAACTTAAAAGAAACAAGACAGTAGAGCAAATGGTTGCCAAAGTCCAGCAAGCTAAGCAGATAATTTTAAATGCTCCACAGAGGTCTGTTTTAGCAGACCCCAGAAAACTAACCAGGTTACTGTAATAGCTGCTACTGTCACAGAGCACTCATTCTTTCTCTCTATCATGGACACAAGCATGTACAGCAATGAGCTAAAGTGATGAAGGCAGGGGTTTCAGATACACTTACAAATGAGAACAGTGAGCACCAAAGGCTCGTGCCAGGGGGCCAGTCAAGACATTCTGAAGTCCTTACCTGAAAACGAGAAGGTAAGCACAGAACTGTATATATACATACATTCATGTTACAGCCCCTCATAGAGCACGTGGTAGAAAGCAAAAACAACATGGGCATGCAAACGTGTTCACTTTGTATGCAGGTTTCTGAATTGCACAGATACTCTGCGGAGCTCAGAGAGACATCGCACACATCCGGATTTCCTGCTTCATTTCACATGTGAGTAACAGCTGGTCTCTTGAGAGCAGTGTTTCCTCACCAAGGTAGATGCACACATTATGTTTCCCAGTCATAAGAATCACTCCTGCAAGACATGATCCCTGTAGCTGGGTGACTGCGGAACTGTTAGATGCCGAGTTCTGAACAGCAGGCCACAATACCACCAAAGGATGACAGGTACACATCCCATGACTGACAGATATTTTTCAAAACCCGTGAGCTGATTCATATGGGAATACGTTTTGCTTTGACAAAGGCTATTGACTTAGCAGAATTTACCAGGTTCTGATCTATTCTCTACCCTCTAACTACAGAATATCCTTTCTCCTCCCTGGTTCATCTTCCAACCCAGCAATCCTGAACTCCACCCCATCCCCCACCCATTAATCCAGAAAGCACTCACTGAATTCTTCTACTGAAATTATTGCTACAGATAGCCATGGATCTATGGGCACCCTTGAGTCTGGGCATGGTTCCTTCAAAGGGAGGTATGCTTAAAAGCATTTCTGTACTATGGTTCTTGAAATGTTCTGTCTTCTCTTTGAATCTGGTCAAACAGACTTCTAAAACTCAGGTTTTATTCTGTTTGGTAGCTGGTGGTAAGAAAAAGGCACAGCACTTCAAAAGGCCTGAATTACGGATCTGGGATAAAAATATAGGTTATCCTGTGCCATAAAGAGCATAAAATACAATCTTCCATAGAATACCCTTGTTTCAATGTACCAAAAAGACTGAAAGAAGAGCAAGCAATGCAAAATAGCCTAATCAGGTGCTACTTTACTGAACATTGAAGTCAATACGGAAATGAGAAGAAAGTCCCGAGTTTATGAGCACTTTCCAGACATTCCAGTGTCAAACATGCAACATAATGATAAACAGTTCATTTGGAGCATTTATTTGTAAATCTGGTAATCATCACCAGGGTTTAGAAAAAACCTCTCTCTCTCTCTCTGTGTGTGTGTGTGTGTGTGTGTGTGTGTGTGCGTGCATGTGCACATATGCACATACGTGCATGCGAGAGAGGGACTAAGAGAGTGCAATAACTTGGAATACACAAAGAAATATGAATGGAAGCAGGGAATAAGAGTTCCCTTAGAATGATTTTGTTTTGGATGGTGATTTCAAAACCCACTTTCTTACATGGAAAACTGCATGATCTGCAAGCCTCTTAGCTTAGAATTTGTCCCAAGGTTATTCTATTAGGAGTATTCATATATCACTATAATTGGGTAGAGATGCGGGCCAACAGAAATATTCCATGAATCCGCCCCACATGTGGTCACTCTTCACTCTGTCCCCGTGAACACTTGTCATTCCCCTCTGAATAATGTGATCTTATTGTATTTAACAGGACAAAGAACAGTGAGCATATATGAGGTCACATTAATATTACACAGAAGGAGCACTGTAAAGAACATATTGTTGTGTCATTCCTAAGGCTTACCACAACTAATCATTCTAACTCGAAGAGATGGGCCAGGGAAGAGTGAAACTGAGTGGTGACATTCAACAGTTCTGAAAGTGAATCCCTGTATCGCCCACAAAATGTTAATGACACATAAAATCTGACTATTAAGATGACAAAAACCAAGTATTTAATAAAAGTGGCAAATCTTTCTCCAGGCTATATGACTCCATGGGGGTCCATATGATAAAATAATAATCAATGATGATGATGACGACAAAGAAAATGACGGCAATAATAGAAGAATCATGGAAGGGACCCCTGTGGATCACTGGATCCAGTCCCTGTCAAGTAATCAAATTCCCGACCTCCGACTCCACAGCCAGATACCTAAACCACTGACTTATCTAGCAGATAAATTTTAGCAGATAGAAAACTAGCAAGTTACATAACAGCTTCTACATGCAGATCTTATGATATGGAGGAAAGTGCCAGTCTGTGTGTTCGAACCAACTTTGGGTGCTTCCAGAGAGGCTGATCCTGGTGGTTACTGATCAAAATCATTATATAGCTATTCTCTTTTC
Organism: Phrynocephalus versicolor; assembly: GCA_023846285.1. NCBI lineage: Eukaryota > Metazoa > Chordata > Lepidosauria > Squamata > Agamidae > Phrynocephalus > Phrynocephalus versicolor. Next base: position 6,042,115 of record JAHTLZ010003305.1, read on the forward strand.
CTTCCTTAACAAATTGTGTTAAAAAAACAAGAGGAAGAAGTCCTGGGTAACAAGAAGAAGATTCAAATGAAAGCTACTGTCACTGGTGCACAACAGCTAAAATTCCATGTCAAAATCCAAGCACCCCTTATTTAGAGATGCAGTCATGCATCCTTATCTGAATACCTGCTCCCAAGAGTCTGATCACATGACTTCATTGTTCAACTTCAAGATATGTTCCCCTCCTATTTCCTCCCCCTGCCACCTGATTCTTGAGACATCCTGCCACATGAAAAGGTGTGCAGATCTCAAAAACCTTGATTTTTTATTTTATTTTTAGCCAATTCCTGGGGCCCGACAAAGATATTTGCCTTATAGGGATTTTTCAGCATTATTACTTTTGCCTTTCTTTGCATTTATATAAAGCAAGTAACAGCTGAAAAGACACTCATTCCAACGAGTAGGATGTGTGCGCCCCAAGCATAGAGCTGGAAGAGAAATCACCTTAGTGCAACAACTATTCAAAAGCAACCTTTAGTTTTCCTTGTAAGGAGGAATAAATGTGAATGCCTGGGGAGGGAGCTATGCCTGATGCTTGCCTGCTGTTCTAGATCCCAAGCTGAGATGGCCTCTTTGATTGGAGTGCAATGGAATGTTCAAGGCAGGTTACTGTATGCATGAAGGCAGATCTATCTTCTTCCCTAAGGGCGTTCCTATCTACTTAAGAATCAAGGCTGAATCATTCCCACTATTCTAGCATGGGAATGGCATGAGAGGAACCAAGCCCACCAGTCAGGATGAGCCGTTCACCTTTAGGCAGCAGACTTTGGATGTCGTGGAAGAGCAGCAACTTAATGTTTTAATTCACTATTTTTGCAGTTAAACTGCCATGGGGGAAAAAGACTTCTCATTGTAGGATTCTGTGCATCATTTCCCAAAATAACTTTAGCTACTACACACCTCGATGAGAGGTAGGGCATTTGTTGATTTATTATTGGCAGAAAAATGCCTTTGACAACTCCAACAGGTGAATTAATTTGAGAAAGAGTTTGATCTTAGCAACCTCAAGCTGGGTACTTCTTACAAAGTAATATGCTTCAGGAAAGCAGCATTAGTTGGAGTATTTCTCTTTAAAACGAGATACTATTCTACAATACACACAGTATCCAGGCAATAATTTGACAGAGCAGAAGGGTACAAGATGCACAGCAGAACGCTGGATGCATATCCAGCAGCTTGTCCATTTGTGTTTATTTCACCTCTTTATTTAAGATAAAACTGTTTGTGCAAGGAATGAGGCTTAAATATATATTTCATTTAAAATATTTTTACCCAACCTCTCTCCTTAAAAAGAACCCAAGGAAACATCATTAAAATGCAATGTTTAAATCTTAAAACAGTCAACAGTAAAAATGCAAAAAAAAAAAAAAAGGTAAAATAGACAACTACATTATGGTGAACAAAAACCACCAAAACACACTAAAAACAGTAAGGTATAACAATCCACTTAACAATGTATTCTCATAGGCTTTCATGGCTGGGATCTGATAGTTGTTGTGAGTTTTTCGGGCTATTTGGCTGTGTTCTGGAAGTTTTTATTTCTGACGTTTCCCCAGACTCTGTGGCTGGCAACTTCAGAGGGCAAGGAGCTCAGGGAACTAGGAGCTCCTTGCACTCTGAAGATGCCAGCCACAGAGTCTGGCAAAACATCAGAAAGAAAAACTTCCAGAACACGGCCGAACAGCCCGAAAAACTCACAGCAACAATCCACTTAACAATTTAGGGTTAGTACCCTGGAAGAAGCAAGGTTAAGCAGAGAAGCATGAACCACAGTGGTGCAATGCATGAATACACAATTGACTCAACTTTGGGAGGACCCCAACTTCAGTTTGCAAGAAAAGTAAATGAAATACTGTAACCACATTGTCTTTATGCCCCGGGAAAGTTACTGCCTATCAGAATGGTGGTAGAGTAGGTAAATAAGCTTCTTACTCCCAATCACTAAACAACAAAATCTTTCCCCACCCCCAAAAAACTAGTCTGTTACTATCTCTGACCTGCAATACATGCAGATCCTGCTTGCACAGTGGTTCCCAATCTTGGGTAACCCAAATGCTCTTGGACTGCAACTCCCATAAACCCTGGGCAGCACAGCTGTCAGTGAAGGCTTCTGGGAGTTGCAGTCCAAGAACATCTGATTCATCTAAAGTCGGGAACTACTGGTCTTTATCATCAGATCCACCAAGTTCAACCAATGGGGGGGGGAACTTAAGCAACACAATTCGTCCCCACCTAGTGCTACGCACAAATACTGTACACACACCACCACTCAATAAAACTACAGCGGACTCATACATCAAAGTAGCCTCCACTTGCTATTTCAACTTGCAAAATATTATTATGGAAGATAAAGGAAGGATAAGGCTAGTGCATGTGGTACAGCAGTCCTAGTAAATTGACTCCCTTTCTTCAATTCAATAAAACCCAGTAACTAATGTAGATAAAAGTGGTGTTCATGCTCCATCTGGGCCTCTGCAGACCTTACTATCAGTGTTTTGTTATGAGGGTAAAATTTTGGTCCACCAAATGCATTCCAGTCTTTCAGCCTATTTAGGATACCTTGTGTCAAACTACTCATCTTCCTGCACAAATTTAAAGCAGCTTCATTTTTAGGTCAAACTCTGTTAACTGATAATCTGCTTGTAATGTTGAAAGAGAGCGAGTAAAATGAGCCAAATACAATTGGAGGAAACCAAGGTTCACCTCCTTGGATCAGCCATATAGCTCAGGGCATGGTCTGGCCCTGTTACTTCGAAATCTAGACCTACAGCACTCCACAACCGCTGATGGAAAAAAAAAAACAGGACAGCCTCACACATGGCACTCCCAAGTTCAGTAGATAAGAGCAGGATACCAGTGTAATATATACATACTTGAGCCTGTGACTGACCTCAAGCCCATTTCCTTTCTCCAGTTGCTAGTTCATTAGGAATCACAATGTGAAGCCTGTATAATTAAATTGTAAACCGCGCAGAGAGTGCTTAAAGCAGAATTTTTTTTAATAAGGTCCTTTCCTCCCTACCATACTTGAATATCCTCTTTTGCCCTGGCTGTATGAAGCACACTGTACCTAGCTCTGTAAAACAATACTGCTCTCTAACTCCTCTGCCCAGGGTCAGACACCTTATATGCATGGCACTAAAAATAAAAACAATGCAGAAGAAACACACCTGTACCCAGGTCAGCCAAGCTAAATCCAGTTCAGTTATATTACACGAAAAACTTACTCACTTCAGTCAATGTCAGGTTATTACGCAACCAGGGGTTGCAGAAAATGCTGAGCCCTCAATGCAGTCAAAAGCATTCAGAACTGTAATTGTCATCAGGTTTTTGTTTTTAAACTAGTTAGTCAGTGGTGCCCAAAATCCAGCCCTCCAGCTGTTTTGAACTACAACTCCCAGAATTCCAAGCCTGTATTGCCAATGACAAAGGACTGTGGGAGTTGTGGTCCAAAACATCTGGAGGGCCAAAGTTTGGCCACCACTGTGTTAGATCATACATTCAGTGCCACATGCAAAGGTCTGTACTAGTGGTGTTTCTTTAAGTACCTGAGGTTGACTCTATTTACCTATGGTCAAGCTTCAATACTTCCAAGTTAACAATAACATTCTGCCTAAAATAAAAGTACAGTAGTAGGAAAGATGGCAGAAGGTTAAAAGACTGTAGGAAATTAAATGGGAGACAGGATGAGAACATTCAGAATGCAACAAACAGTTTTGCCTTTTTAAAATCTCTTTAGAACTCATTGACATAAAAAGCACTAGAGGAATTTCTTCAGTGTTTACCAGTTAAGGCTGCTGAAGTTAGTGTTTGTTTAATATCTGCCAGATATGTAGTAATTCACTTCCCCATTGTCAACCAGCTTCCTCTACCAACCTTTGTTTGCATGTTTAAAAACAAAAGCCAAAGAGATCAAGATGGATCAGCAGCGATCACATATGTGTCAGCAGAACTGCAGGTCACAGCTCTGATTTTGACAAGCATTGTCAGGTGCCATCGTAAGAAGCAAGAATTCCAGCTAAATGTGCAAATAGCAATACTGAGAGACAAAGTTAAGCACCTAAAAAAGTCTCTCTCCCTCCCCCCCCTCTCTCTCTCACACACAAATCATTTTGTCCAGATCACAAATTATAGAACGGCAAAATTGTCCTTAAATACTAATTTTTAAAAAAATCTTTTGTAGAGGAGAGAAATGAAAAGTTCAGATTCTGAACCTGTATTGTACAAAATATACAATATGGTAGATTATTATCTCTAATCCTTTTTTAAAAAAACTACATAAGGGGACAAATATACGGGTTTATTAACGTATGACAATGGAGACAAAACTTCTCCGTCTGTCAGCACTAAAGCTCCAGCTTCTCCAATGGAAGGAACGGATTTGGAATAGAATCAGAAAGAGTTAGGACAAAACGGTGTATAAGATGAACAGTGCCCTTTTTAAAACAGATTCGTGGAGCTTTGACTTTAGGAGCTATAACAGGCAAATGGACAGTTGAACTCTAAACACCAGGAACTAGAGCCAAATAAGGAAGGGCACCTTCAGGTGCTCTACCACTGTGTACCTGGAGAGAACAGGCTGTGTCACTGCTGGAAAGAGAAGCAGAAGTGGATGAAAACATGCTGCCAGGGAGTTTTTGTCCATTTCTGACAGATAATCCTGTTACAGTACAAAGCCAAGGATCCAGACCACTTTAAATATGACTTGCTGAAAACTAGTTATATCTAAAGCAAAGCTATAGATGTTACATGGCCAATTATTCCCACTCCCCTGCACGTTTAGCTATGCCAGCTTGGGCTGACAGAAGTTGCAGTCCAGTAACAACTGGAGAACTAGAGGGGTTGCCCACGCCTTGACTATTTCCGCCTGCAGACACACCATGCCATGTAAAATAACAAAACTGAAAGTACATACATTCTATTGCTGTACAGTACTTACTAAATAAGAAACCAAGAGAACTCATGCCTTCTGCTGAAACACCACTTGATGTCTCAAGAAAACAGATCCCATGCAAATCAACAGGGATGTTGTTACCCAAGATGCAAAGCAACACTGACAGCTGAATGTAAACTTCAGCAAAGTTTCAATGGCAGCTTGCTACCAATCCAGACACAGAGAGACAGATGCAGTGCAAATGAATAACAGTCAGTGCCTTGAACACAGTCAGTTCCTTAAGAGTGCAGCTTATAGTTGTCCATAGGATAGGGCGGTACACCATATGGAGGACATATGTAGCTATTTTAAGTTGATGGCATAACATTAAACAATGTAATTAAACACATCAGATTCAAGGACCTTATACACTACATGCATACAAGCGTATCAACTCCAAATCAAGGACAAGAAGGTTTGATCAAGGACACATACATATCACACAGTATTTGCACTAGCATATATGTCCTGAACTGAAGCTCAGATCTGTTGGTTCTTTTGTGCCTTTGTTTTTAAAGAACCAATAATTGAATAAGTAAGATAATTCATACAAGAAGAATGCCAAAACAAAAAGTAAGATAACAAATGGATGGATAACCACAGGAAGAAATCACTTTGTGTTTATTACACAAATGGTGGTGGTGGGGAGTGACATCTCCCACCTACAGCACAATGTCTGGTTATGGAGATGCCTCTGCCAAGCCCTGCCCATTTAAGGACAAAAGCAACACAGAGAATAATTATGCAGCATTAAGGCATCCCCACCACCACCTCCCTATTCAGGATTCTGGTTTCTTGACACTCAGATCCTCCTGGAATTAAAACAGGAGCCTGTGAATATCCCCCCCCCCCCAGTTCCTTCTGGTGTGTGAAACTTGCATGGCACAGTTGTAAACTTTTAGAACTCAGAAAAGAACTTCTGGATGGAGTCACAGGAAAATATCAGGCAGGCTGGCGTTCCCGATGAGGCTTTTTAAACTGGCAACGAAAAATGTGTTCCACCAAGTGCGTGTGTGCGCGTGTGGAAACAAACAAGAGCGATGATGACCAAAACCTCCCTCCTGCTTAAAATGAATGCTGTGAATGCTCAGCCTGTGTGATCGTAGCGTGATCGGGCATTATTCCAAGGAGTCCAATCACGCATCCGAACCTCTTTTGTACTCATACCCCAAGCGACTGGGGGCGGGCGATGGGGGGGTGTCCCAATCTTTCTAGCCACAGCTTCGACCGTGGACAATGCCTCTGACAGATGACAAGGGGGAGGGGGAGGGGAAGCCCTCCTCCTCTTCCTCGGCCTCCTCCACCGCCAAAAGCAGGAGCTGCGGTCCATTTATCCCCCTCGCAAGCCCAAGATCCTGGGAGATACGGCGACCGCGATTAACTTGGGAGACCACAGACGGAGGGGCAGGAGGACGCCCGCCTGCAGAAAGCGCCCGGCCGCCGCACAGCTGGCTCCCCTCCGCCCCTTTGCCTTCGCCGCTGCACATCTGGAGCGCTTTATGTTTCCCCCTCCACTTCCTCCTTCCATTCCTCTCCTGCCCGCGCCCCTGCAAGCAAGCAAGCGCACGGGGACTTCTTTCTTCCTGACTCGAGACGAGAAGGGGACAGCCTTTGTGTGCGAAGTCAGAGAGGGGTGGCGAGGGGATCGCCATCGAGCGAGCGAAAGGCAGGGGGGGGAGGGAACCTCTTCTTACCTCGACTTTCAGCTGCACTGCCCGCCCGGGAAACAGGACGCTCCAGCTCCCTTCCACGCCAGGAAGGTACAGGTTGAGCCCTTCCGTGGCCAGTCTAGGCGGGGGTGGCGGGAAGGTCGCCCTCCAGGAGATGGGGGTTCTCCTCCTCCTCTTCCTCACCACCACTGCCCGGCCACTTACTTACTCGCTGGGTGGGCGGGCCGGCGAGCGAGCGCCCGTCTGTTCTCCGCCGGCGCCGAAGAGCGAGCGAGCGAGCACGGGCGCGCGCGCGCGCGACCACGCACGCTGCCCGGGTACAGCCCTGGGACTCGCGCCTTGTAAGGGCTGCGGGGCGGAGCCCGGCCGTCCTCGGCTGCTGAGTCACGGGTCGGAGCTCCGCCTTCCCCGCTTTGGCCTCGGCTTGCGGCGGGCGGCTCCGTCGGAGCGCGCGGCGGCGAGCTTTTGTCTCTCTCTGCCGCCGTCTTCCTTTGTTGTCCCCCCACCCCCGTCGCGGGGAGGGGTTGGGGGGAGAAAAGGAGCGCCCTGAGCAAGGGGAAGAGGGAAGAGAAGGGGAGGTGGGACTGGAGGGGGTAGTGGGGGGGCGCGCGCGACGACACGGACCATCTTTCGGTGGGGTTTGCGCCCCTGCGGTCGGACGGCGGGCTGAGAATGTCTTGCAACCCGAGGTTGACCCACGAAGAAGTGCTAAAACAAAGGCGTAAAGATCAAGAAATCATAAAGCACGTACAGTACAAAGGGGAGATTTAGAATACTGGGGTGGCATGAAGTAACAGATTGTTACAGCCGATCATTCATGGTGGAAACAGAAGGTGAAAATGCAGGAGGAGCTTGGGCGTTGAGGAAGACTGGTTTGGATGCAGTGACGTGGCCACGTGCATCTTTGCGTCCAGACTCGTGATATCCATGATGACATCCATCCTCCCACAGGAGAAAAAGGACAAGAAGAATTGGGTATAGGATGCGACCTTTAACCGACCTGTTGAATTTGCTTGCCAGTTTGAATTGCATCAGGCCCTGCAATGCATTTCTAAAGGGCTTCCTCGGATGGCAGTCCCACTGGCCAGAATTTTGCTGCATTCCCTCCTGTTGCAAAGCAACTTCCACACACACACAATTTACCCCTTGTTTTGCCTGCCCACCCCACATATCTGGTAAAGTATCCCATGCTCTGTTGTGCACTCAGGAGCAATCATAGGCAGCAAGCCAGAGGGTAAGCTCACTTGTGCCATGGCCCTTCTGCATGAGGCTTTCCCCAGTTGGACTCTGGCCACTTAGTTCAGAGGTGTATTCTGGATAGGCTGCAGGCACAGCGTTGGACAGTGTGTGTGTTTTCTGCAAACAAAGTGGAGCTTAATTTATTGCCATCTTCTCTCCAAAAAGAACTATCATTCAAAAAAAAAAACCAAAGCATGATGATTTATGAATGGACACATTTGGTGTGGCCACTGTGAGATAGAGGAAGCTGGACTAGATGGGCCTTTGGCCAGATCCAGCATGGCTCTTCCTATGTTCTTATGTTCTTTACTGTCTGAACGTGCATCGGATGGGCCTGCACATCCAAAGTGATTGTACAGATTACATTTACCTGAATATACAGGATTTCTGAGTAAGCATTAATATTTTGGGGTGTAGATGTAACTTCTGTGGAATATAAACCTTGTTAAAACTCAAAAAGCTTACTTGCAGAAACAATATGATAGGTTGCTTTTTTCCTTGTTTTTTAACCTTAAAGAGTCAAAATCTTTCTCCATTATTGGAAGTCTGTCTTTTTAAATACAACACAGATGTTTACTGTTAAAACATCTAACCCAGCTTTCCATCAACAGATGCCTGAGGCTGTTTGCAATAACACAGAGATGGGCAATTACAAATGCAGATTAAAGATGAAAAGTAGTATTCACTTTGAAAGCTAAGTTAAAGATTTCAACAGCAAGTAATGTCGCCCACAATAAAATTCTGCCATGGGTTTAAATCATGTTTAGCAGAGTTTTCTCTATATTCCCCTTGAAGGAAACCGTCAGTGTGGTTAGAACTTAGCAAATGCTGTGAGCTTTTTTGAAAGAGTGCTTTAATGTTGCTCCTTTCTTTCACTATATACAGTATGTGGAGATGAAGTTCCTGGGGCCATTCTCTATATCAGGGGTGGGGAACCTTCAGCCCTCCAGATGTTTTGCACCATAACTCCCTCACTCCTTTATCATTGACAGTACAAACATGGAATTCTGGGAGTTGCAGTCCAAAACATCCAGAGGGCTGAGGATTCCCCACCCCTGCTCTGCATTGTACAGTAGTATATTCCACTTCCTGTGAAGGGATGGAAGACGTTTTTGTGTTTAGCATAGGTAAGAAGATCTGTGCAGTCTACGCTGGGGAAGGCAAAGAGTGTATCAAGATATTTGGGTAATTCAGAGTGGATTAAAGCAAAAATGTCTGACTCTCAGTTAACAATGGTTGCAATAAAATTATTCCAATCCCATTCCAAATTATATGGCTGACCCAAAGAAAGTTCACAAGTTGAATTTTATTTGGAATGTTTATCTCCATTCAGTTATGCTGTCAAAATGAATTATTCAATTCAACGTTATTTTTAGGTGTATACCCTTGCACCAGGCTGTGGTGGGTTAATCTCAAGGTCCTAGTGGAGTGGAGTGTCCATATTAACTCTTGTACTCTTGAAGTTAGTATATCCCTAATCTAAACAGTATGATATAATGGCTTGAAATAAAAAGATACGATCCCAAAAGGAACCGGTTCTGCTCTGGTGGTGGCAAAGTGGAATGAACATTATTATGGTGCCAATGCTGTGGATTCTGATTAGAGACAGGCATGAATTAATCCATTCCATGTCATATGAATCTCATACTGAGCTTCCCTTGCCCCTAGCCAACTGCCCCACTCAGCTTTCTTTGTATGCTGCCCGGGTCCTCCTCCTCCTCCTCCTCCTCCTCCTCCTCCTCCTCCGTCAGTATTCCAGTCTGGGCAGGAAATTGGGGTGCACTTCCCTGCCTCCTGTAGCAGCAGCCTACTACTCTGACAAGGAGGTGGGGCAGGGACTCTCTCTGTCCAGCCATTGAGTGGTCAGCTTCCGAAGAAGGCCAGGAAGGGAAGCCTGGAGAAAGGCAACTTGGGTGGTTCACGACAAAAAATGAGTAGGGCAGCCGGCTGGTGTGTGGATGGGTTTGGAGAGAACACAGGTGCCATGCTTTCAGCATCATACGAAGCAGGCCAAATTAATTTGTGCCCATCTCTAATTCTGATATACGAGGCTTTTCTATTCAAGCAGGCTTTTTCTTAATGACTGTCTAGATGCTAGTACACAGGACAGTTTTAATTTTGTTGCTTCTCAACCTGCTTTTGCAGTGCTTTCGCCTAACATCTTTAATATACGTTTATTAATTCTTCTTTAATATTTGAATAATTTTCTGTTTTTAGCTTTTAATGTGTTTTTAATGATGTAAGCCACTTTACATCCTTTTTTTACAAGAAAGGTGGGTTTAAAATTAAATAAATAAACAATCCTAGTAGTGGGTATAAGAAGAGGGTAGATTGTGTGTTTGTTTGTTTTTAATAATGGCATGTACCTTTTTGGTACCTGTGACCAGGAAGACCCAACCTGCTTTCGTTACAGTGTCACTTTATGGCATGTCTTCTTTTTCAATTAATGCTGATTATGTTTTTCTGATTTACACTGGATTTTTGATTGCATGTATAATACAACATCTCATTTAATGATGGGGGTTTTAAACAGAAAAAGAATTTATATATTTTGTAAAGAAGGCGCTAAAAGCAACTTTTGAGGGTCCCCTCAGATGAAATACTGTACTTCTGGAACTTTAATAGTACAGTATGGTAAATTTCAAGAATAATGTGTAAACAAAGCAGTACGCATACAGTAAGAAACTGACTGACATTCGTTTTGTGAACATAGGTGAAGGAGTAGCATATTCTGTGAATTCCCACTGTGGGAGAGGTGAAGTATATAGATTAGGTTATTTTTGGCTTCCTCTTCTAAATATAATGGGAATTACTCTGGATGAAATCACAGTTGCTACAAAAACGGTTGCAAAACCCAGGATGCTACATCTAACTGTATCTAGTAAGGTCTAGCAGAACCTTATGTAAGAGAGACAGAAGGGAAATCTACAAAATATTATGTGAGAAGTAGCTCTTCTGTGCCTCAGTGGATTCCCACGCACAGAATGCCTATACAGAGGATTCAAGTTTATGTAGCAGAATACACTGCTACAACAGCACACCATCAGTTCTTGCAGAGATAGTTAGGCTTCTTGAATGAAGCAACCCCTGGGGCCATGTGAATTAACCCTCAGCTACGGCAAGGCAATGCACAGGAAGGTAAGTATAGGTAGAGAAGCTTTCTTATAGGTAAGCAAGCATCATTACTGAGGGTGCAACTACACAGGAAATTTGATTTGCTGCCCGTATTATGTTTGAAATCAAAATTGGTGCTCACGCGGGGGCTACAGATTGATTCAGGAGCTCATCATTCCTACTGGATGAAATGCAAGTCAGATTCCAGCTCAAAACACCACCACCCTGTTTCCTTCCTTCCTTTGGTTCTGCCTCTGCCAATCCTTTTATAGGACTTAAATATGGAAAATAATAATGACCCAATGGTAAAGTGATAGGGTGATCTAGCATTAATCTCATGTATTTAAGAATTTTTTAAAAAAAATCAGAGGATGATTGGGGGAAAGGAGAGGATACTGTGGCGCATGATCTCTCTCTGTCCATCATGCCCCAACTGCCTGCGTCACTGAAACATTATCTATAGACATGGTCCCACCTTTACAAGACCAAATGACAGCTAACCACAGGAGAAAAAGTTCATTTAAAACATTCTGGCTTGAAAAGTTAGTAGTAGCAGGGGGGAGGGGAGGGGAGCTGCTTTGGGAGCATAAAGGGCTGAATTGATTCAAATCAACATTTGTGTCATGCAATCAGCAGGATCCTGATTTTGAACTGCTTCTGAAAAATGCCATTTCTGTTTTAAAAGTTCAATAGGTGCTGGTCACTCTTAAAAACTGTCTTTGCCATTTGGATCTGCTCTGAGAACATGTTACTGTGTGCACAGATTGAGTCACAAACATAGCAATATGTACCTGTTACACTTCCTCCATCTCATGTTATATTTGTCCATATCCAGTTACCATACTGAAATGCAACCCTGTAAATGTTTACCTTTTCAACTTTTATCAGTTTGGTCATTTCTGTGACAAATCAAAGAATGAGATGCTTTGTTGCAGAAACAATGGGATATTTCTCAAGTTGACTATGGTTTCCCCCCAAACATTTAACACAGTAGCATACTTTAGAAGGATCAGAGAGACATTACTGAAAGTTTTAAACTTGTGTCGTATGCATTGTGAAGTCACTCCTGACTTAGGATGACCTACCATGGTTTCTCATTTATTTATTTATTTATTTATTTATCTATTTATTTGTTTGTTTGTTTCATTTTTATACTGCACTGATTTCCCAGAAGGGACTCTGGGCGGTTTGCATAAATGGAAATAAGAAATAATCAACAAAGCAAATTAAATAGAACAGTGAAATAAGTGACCACTACATTGCTAAAAAAATGGGGCGTGGTGGCTCAGTGGACTAAGACTCCGAAAACTGTTGACTTCAAAGTCAGCAGCTCGGTGGTTCGAATCCCGGGTGCCATGCAGTGGAGCGAGCTCCCGCTGTTCACCCCAGCTCCTGCCAACCTAGCAGTTCGAAAGCATGTAAAATGCAAGTAGATAAATAGGTACCACTGTAAGAGGCGGGAAGGTAAAAACAGTGTTTCCTTGCAGCCATGCCGGCCACATGGCCATGGACTTGCACAACACTGGCTTTTCCGGCTTGAATACGGAGTTGAGCACTGCCCCTAGAGTCGGACACAACTAGCACGCATGTGCGGGGGGAACCTTTACCTTTTTACATTGCTAAAAAAGTTGAAGGTAATAGTAATGGACTGGCCAATCATGTCTCCAGAGCTAAATCCTATTGAGCATCTGTGGGGCATCCTAAAACAGAAGGTGGAGGTGTGCAAGGTCTCTAACATCCACCAGCTCTGTGATGTTGTCATGGAGGAGTGGAAGAGGACTCCAGTAGCAACCTGTGAAGCTCTGGTGTACTCTATGCCCACGAGGGTTAAGGCAGTGCTGGAAAAGAACGGTGGACTGGCCACACTAAATTATTTTTATTTATTTATTTATTTATTTATTTATTTATTTATTTATTTATTTATTTATTTATTTATTTTTACGACTTATATGCCTCCCACTACCCAAAGGTCTCTGGGCGGCTTACAATCTATATTGACACTTCGTGCCCAATTTGGACATTGTCACTTAGGGGTGTACTCACTTTTGTTGCCAGCGGTTTAGACATTAATGGGTATAAAATTATGTATTTAAGGCACAATCAACACCCTATCACAATGTCACAATTACTATTTATTTTATTTATTTTTTAAGTTTATATACTGCACTGATTTTCCCAAAGGAACTCTGGGCGGTTTATAGACAGGGCAACACAAACCATTAAAACCATCATAATTCAACTCAAATAATTCACAACAAAGAGAGGGAAGGAAAAAAATAAGAGTGTCTAGCAAGAGGCATAACAAATACGAACAAAAACAGCAAATCACAAAAGGGCACAAACCAAACGTTAGCAATTACCATAAGCTTCCTGGAACAGCCAGGTTTTCAGTGATTTCTTGAAGGCTGGGAGGGATGGAGCCAGGCACATCTCACAGGGAAGTTTGTTCCATATGGAACAAACCCTAACCCTAACTCTTACAGGCCTCCCTGAGGGTGGCCACCCGAAGCGAGAAGGCCAATGTGTCTCTAGTGGGTCTCCAGCTCTGACCTTTGGGAGATACACTCTGTCAGATATTCAGGTCCCAAGCCATGGAGGGTCTTGTAAACCAAAACCAACACCTTGAACGTTATTTGGGAGGCACCGGGCAACCAATGCAGGTGAGCTAAAATTGGGGTGATGCGGTCAAATGTGCCCGCAGCGACCACCAATCTGGCTGCCACATTCTGCTCCCACTGCAATGACCGAACAAGGTACAAGGGAAGCCCCATGTAAAGAGCATTGCAATAATCTATCCTTGATATGACCAGCGCCTGCACAACTGTCCTCGGGGAGTTCCCATCAAGGTACGGGCGAATCTCGGTAATAAGCCTAAAATGATAAAAGGCCCACCTGGTCACAGCTGCCACCTGGGGTTCCAGGGACAGTTCTGGATCCAGGACAACACCCAGATTTCTCACTCTTTCAGCCAGCTGAAGGGCGGACCCACCCAGATTGGGAAGAGGGGCATTGTATCCCCCGCCCCCCAAAGAACAGAACCTCAGTCCTCTCAGGGTTGAGCTTGAGCTATTGGTCCTGGTCCATTCTAGAACCATGACCAGGCAGCGATCAAGGGTCTGGACTGCCATTGCAGAGGTGGAAAAGGAGAGATAGAGCTATGTGTACTGACAACAGCAGACTCCAAAACTCCGAATGACCTCAGCCAGCTGCCTCATATAGATATTGAAGAGCATGGGGGAGATTGCCGACCCCTGAGGTTCCCCAGAGGAGAGTGTCCAGGGAGACAACAATTCTCCCACCAAACTCACTCGCTGGGATCGGTCCTCAAGGAAGGACCAGAGCCAGCCCAAGGCTAGACCCCCAATCCCCAACTCAGAGAGTCTGTCTAGGAGGATACCATGGTTGACGGTATCGAAGACTGCTGACAGATCGAGAAGGACCAACAGGGTAGAGCAACCCCTGTCAGCTCCCCTCAATGGGTCATCATGCAATGCGACCAGTTCAGTCTCAGTCCCGTGGTGTGGTCTAAATCCAGACTGGAACAATTCCGGGATGAGGTTCTCCTCCAGGAACAACTGGAGCCACACGGCGGCAACTCACTCCACCACTTAGCCCAAGAAGGGAACATTGGCTATGGGACAATAGTTGAACATATCATCCATTCATTCTATTCATTCATAATTCATTCTCTTTCATTGTAACTAAGGTATAATTAAAGCACATTACACCTTTAACAGAAAGATAACTTGACCCAATTTGTAGTGTGACCATAACTTTTTAGTTGCTTTTATGGTTTTAAGTGTGCAGCTTCACTAAATAATGCTACTTCGTGTGTTTTAGGGGACACCGGGGTAAAAAAGAAAGAGTTCAGAGTATATTTTGTACTAGGGTGGCAGCTTTAGTATTCAGGTATTTATTTTAAAGTAACTAAAAGAAAAATATTTACATTATAAAAACAAGAAGTAAGAAAAGAAACAGATACTGTACTTGTACCAGAAATGTGAGTCCGATAATAACTAATTACTTGGAACCAGACTGAATGGTCCTTACAAAGGTGTGTTTCTTAGGGCGTTTATACACGACCCCTAAGCTCCGCTGCAAATGGCTCCCAGCTCCGGAGCTTAAAAATGTTTCCCCACCAGCTCCGGAGCTAACAGAAAATTAAGTGCGACCCCGCCCACCTAAGCGCGACCCAGCGCACCTTTCAAGTACCTGCTCTTTGATGGTGAAAAATTTTGATGCGGAGAGTGCCGGGCTCTCCTCACTTCTTTTTGTTGTTGTTTTTTTTGCCTCTCACCCCTTTAAGAGGAACCAGGAAGTAACAGGGGGAGTCGGAGCAACTTCCACGGCACTCGGAGGTAAGAGTGCATTCTTTTCTCCCTTTTCCCCCCCTCCCCTCACGCAGCCAGCAGCCAGGACATGCAGAGGGGGTGGGAACGCACGAAGAGCGACAAACCCCCAAGATCTCTGGTCCGAATTTAAGGGACCAGCGGATCTTTGGGGTCGTGTAAAAAGGCCCTTAAAGGTGGGTTTAAAAATGCCAGCTGCAAACAGGTTAGGAATGTAGGTGTCAAACACCACCCAGAGGCTATCGGTTGAAGATGGACTAGACATCCCCCAAGACTTTGTGGACTTCCATTTATGTATTTTTCTGAGCTGTGCACAAGATATTGTTGCACAACCTGATGAAGATGAGTCTAGGTCAAAAGCTAACTTTTTAAAAAAGCAGCAATCCAATAAAGCTATCACCTGTTCTTGCTTGTGGGGGGGCACCTTAAAATTAAAATTATAACTAGAGCAATGATTTTTCAAGTAGACATGGGCACGACTCGGCGAAATTTTCGTTTTTGTTTCCGTTTTTCGTTTCCGTTATGTAACGGAAACAGTAACGATAATTAAGCCGTCAGAACTCGAACTCGAACCGAAAAAAGAAAAATTTGGTCAGGTTTTTCATTTTCGTTTGTGGCATTGCGGCGATCGCACAATGCAAAGCACAGAAAAAGTTTTTAAAAGTTTTTTTAAAAAAACCCGACTCCCGGCCAAAAAAGCAGGCGAAAATATGCCTGCCTGAGGCTTTGCCACCTACCAGAGCAGTGGTTTCTGGAGGGTCCCCGGCCTTTCGCCCCCTCGTCTCCTGTCCTAGGCTGGTTGCACCAGGCTGGGGGGGGGTTCATCCTCGTCGTCTTGCCATGCCATGCAGTGGGGGGGATCCAAAATGGCGACCACAATTTTTCTTTCGAAATCGTGGTCAAAAACACACCAAATCACCACAGAAACATGTGAAATTTATTTATTTTAAATGCCTGAATTTTAATAGTAGCAGCAGTGGGTTTTTTTATAGCAATAAAATGTCATATTGATTTTATTTTATTTTATTTTATTTTTTATTTTTTTAGACCTGCCCATTTGGGCTGGGCATGGGATGGGACCATTGAAATTTTTTGAACCATTCCACCAATGGCATTGCCAGGTTTTTGACACTTCTGGGTGTCTCAGAGGGCATAAAAAGCCGAGGCACCTTCCAGAAATCGCAGTCGGGTGTATGGATGTGGTTGAGGGAGGAGGGCTGGCTGCGGGTGCTGGTGTGATCCGATCAAGATTGATGAGGGAGGCTGGAAGCTTTAGGATTTAAGTTAGGCAGGCAGGGAGGGAATTGAATTTAGAAAATAATTTCTTTGATTCCCTGCAGCTTTGTCTGCTGAAGGGAACAGCAGTTTATTTTTTATTTCTTCTCTGGCAGTTTGTGAGGATTTTTTCTGCTATTGGATAAAGGGGGAGGTTTGACTGGGAGTGGGAGGTGTGGATTTATTTTAAAAATATATTATATAATATATTATATACTACCATTTATTTTCTATTTCCCAACTTCAATTTGCTTGCACACACACACATTTTGGGTGCAAGCCAAGAACAGAACCTCTATCCTAAGTCATATCCTAACTGCCCACTCGCTTGCCCGCCCGCCCGCACCACCACCTGCCTGCGGTCCGCACTGCGGCCCGCCCACTTGCCCGCCCGAGGCCGCCGCCCACCCACCCACGCCTCCCCCTGCCCCTGTCGCCGCCCACCCATGCCCCCACCACCACCGCCCACCCGCACCTTCCCCCGCCGCTCGGCCTCCTACCCGCCCCCCGCCTAGGGCGCAAAAACACCTAGCGCCGTCCCTGATTGCGGGATGCCCCTATGCTCTGGGAAGTCAAATCACGCTAAATCGCGGTGGAAACGACAAATGACAAACGAAACGATGAAACGACAAAATTTTGAAAAATTTCGCGACAAACGGAAACGACCTGAAACGGACCTGTTCCGACAAAAGAAAACTCAAAACGTCATTTTTTCTGGTCGTGCCCATGTCTATTTTCAAGTACTGAAAGTCACTTGGCGGCTTTCTTTCCAAATCCGTTTTCTTTGGTCTGCTTTTTTTGTTCAGCAAGCTGTTATTTTTCAAAGAGACATCCACGTTTCCGAAAGAGTTGGTGCTCTTTTTATATTCTCCAAGGCTCCATTCCTCACCGACCACATCACAGTCAAGGAATGTGGTGAATTATGTATCTCCAGTTTAAAAGCCCCATCTCTTTGGCTGCTGTATCCTCATTATAAAACCTGATCTAATGCGGCACGGCTTGTACAATTAAGATTACAATTGAGAACATGGCCTCCCCAGTGTGCATCAGTAAGATACAGTACAGTACTTGTAAGTACAGTATTGGAAGCTCTTCTAGCTCAAGATCGCATGTGTTGTCTGCTGGAGCAGTGGATCACTACTGTTAAAAGTAATGTGATTCTACCACGCCATGCCAAATATCTAAGACTAAGCATAAATTATTTTTTTTGTCAGAAATGAAAACCTTCAGAAAACTGATGCAAAACATCAACTGAAGAAGATGTATATTTCCTTGAAAGGAAATGCACAGGGAAAGTTTCCCTCATTCATGATTTTTAAGGCAATACATTAGACCAGTGGTTCTCAACCTTCCTAATGCTGTGACCCTTTAATACAGTTCCTCATGTTCTGGTGCCCCCCTTGCCCTGCTTGGAAGAGGCCACCAGCCCCCTTCGGCAGGCCACAGCCGCAGGTTCCATAGATAACTTTCCCTGGTGCCATTGACTGACGTCCCCTCCAACCTATCAAGTGGTAACTTACTCTTCCTCCCCCTTCCTCCCCCTCCTCCTCCAGACCCAAGCCATTTGTGCCTTTTTCTTCACTAGCTCATGGCGACCCCTGTGAAATGGTCGTTCGACCCCGCCAAAGGGGTCCTGACCCCGAGGTTGGGAACCACTGCATTAGACTGACATTTGCTGGCAGCAAGAGGTGGGAGTTACCTGACATGATACAACAGTGATAACAAATGTGTTTAACAATGTGTTTATGAAAATGGACTGCCTTGTCGTAACCATTTAATCTGTTGTATTTTTGACTACTCAGTCATTGGAACTCTCTGGACAGAGTACATGAGTACTGTAGGATTTAGAAAGTTACATCCCCTCCTTGACGTCATTGCATCAGATGCTGGGAATTACAGAGAATCTTGGATGTGGAGAAGAGATTAAATTATGTCATTTGAAAGGGCACTGGACTATTTTATTATGCAGATATAGAAAAAGAGGACATGATTTTTCTTTCTTTGACTACATCATTGAGAAAGACTGCAAGTGAAATGACATTTCAAGGCATTCTTTCATCCTGATTTTTAGTTACAGATAAGACTAGGTAGCATCCATTAGAAGCAAAGTGTTTCACATATTCAAATAAATAAATAATGCATTATTCTTTCAGCCCTGTAGACTGCTAATGTAGCTTGCTGGAGCACGGTTTAAGCTTCTTAAATTCATCTACATTAAAATGAAATGCAGACGGAGTGTGTCCATTTGATACATATAATTGCGACTAACAAAAAGCCTGCCATCAGCAGTATGGTTTGTGGGAATTTAATTAGCTAATGTGCTGATTTAGTAAGATATTGCAGACATATATTCTTAAAGTTTCAGGTACATTTATGTGATCATTTTGTCAGGCCCTTTAAGGTCTGGTCTCTGAGTTGGAAGGGACTCCCAGGGTCATCTACTTGACAGGGCCCCCCAATCAGTGTGGGAAATCCTGGCTGAAGCATTAATGGCAGAAGATCATCTGGTTTGTTTAAAAATCATCAAGGAAAGAGAGTCTGCCACCTCCCAGTGTAGCTTGTTCCACTGCTCAGCTACTCCTAAATGCCAGAAAATTCCTCTTAACATTCAGCTGAAATCTCCTTTCTTATAATTTGAATCAATTGGTTTGGGTCTTAGCCTCTGGAGCAGCATTTATGTTCTAATGAACAGATGCTTTGGATGCTCTAGCAGTGTTTGCTCTGTTTGTACACAAAGGGGGTTCAAGGCAGAATACTGGGTTCCTCCTATGGGTTGGGATGGTCTGATTGTGAACCGCCCTGAATTCCTGTGGGAAAGTCGGTGTAGTCAATAAATAAATAAATAAATAAATAAATAGTCCAAGAAGACAACCCTGTGAGCCTCATGACTGAGGAGAATCTGAATCCAGGTCTCCCCAAACAATTCTTCACACACCGCCTAATTAGGTTCAATATAGAATGGACATGCTAGACAGCACACTGTAGAATCCCCTTGCCTAAAAATCTTCCAGAAAAGCTTGGACATGCTTAGCTATAGGAAATCTGGTCTTAAGCATCTGGTCTAAAATGATCCGCCAGCATCTTCCAACTCCATGACTTCTACAAATCCACCAACAGTCCATGTGTTCTGTGTTTGCATTCTTTTATAATGAAAGTCACTCCATGAAAAGAACCACAGAGAGCAGTATTTTGGTCACAGTGGAAAACTTTGCTTTCATAGGAGTCAAGTATAAATTTCCACACAGTGAATTTAAAGTGTTGAGTGTTATTCTGTGCAAGCTTTATAGGTGAAAACAAACAAAAACAAGACAAGAACATGGTGGTACCTTAAAGACTGTCATATTTTAATGTGAGATTTCTTGGACAAGTCCACTTTCTCAGACATAAGAGAGATATGAGCCCTGTGGGGCAGTGGTTAAATGCCTGTACTGCAGGCAAAGCTGTGCTCATGGCCTGGGGTTCAATCCCAGGTAGCCGGCAAATGGTGGACTCAGCTTTCCATCCTTCGAGGTCGCTAAAATGAGTACTCAGCTTGCTGGGGGGGGGGCAGCAATGTGCAGCCTGCATACTGTAATTAAAAACTGTAAACCGCCCAGAGACTACTTGAAGTGGTATGGGGTGGTATATAAGCAGAATACTTTGCTACACCACAACGTTTACTCCACGATCGTCATTTTTCATTGGACACTTGGGTGAAACATGGAAACTTCTTTCAGACCCTGGCAGGCCATAATAAAATAGCTGTAACAGAGAGATGGGCAAAAAGAAAAAGAAAAGAAAAAACAGGCCACCATTTGTTTCTACAGAGGAGGCAATGCGGAAAGCTCTCATCGCTATATAACCATGGGGGCGGGGGGGTTGGATACACTTCTTACTCCCAGTTCGCGTCACTGTGAAAACTGACCATTTATTCTTGCTGTTTAGTCATTTACTAATCCATAACAAGACATCACATCATATGCTACTTATGCTAAATTTAAGCAGTAGCCTTTGCTGAGGGACATTTTCAAGATGCTTCTTGGATGCTCATCTATTCAAGAAACACTCAGTGTATGCAGGGAAAAAAAAACACTCCATGTTTTGTGGTTTGTGTATGTGTGGGACTATTTGGGAGGAAGGTGAAATGCTGGCCCAGGTTTCCAGTTCTGAACATAAGGAATTAAGGTTCAGAGTGATCCCTGGTGAGTTTTTTATTCTATAACCACTCGACCTGATTCAGGAAGTGTTGGGGGTGGGTGGGTGTCCCAGACATTATCGACTTCTGTTATACCTTCTTTTTTTCCCTTGGTTCTTCCACTCTTTTTTTACTAAAGGAAATAATGTAAGGAATGAAAGACACAAATTGTTCTATAAACTTTTTTAAAATTGGCAATACTGTACTAGGAGCCGTGGAATACTAGGAGCCCTCTATCTGGAAGTTAGGACTGGAATATGCTTACTGGAGAAAAATCATAATGTTACAACCACTTCACTACACTGGCATCTGCACTACACGGCATCCACAGTCAGCTACGTGCATGGCTGCAAACTTTTAGAGGAACAGCACTCTGAGGCAGGCTGTACATAAATAAAATTGGACACAATGTCCATTATTGTAACAGTGTTTTTTCCAGCTGCTTTGAGCTGAAAAGTAGCTTGGGGCTGTCTGTGCAATTTGCTTCACCATAAGAATTCTTCATGTAGCTCAATGCATCCTCATGGCTATAGACTAACTCCACGTATGTAGCAGAAAATAAAAATATGTCTATTAGAATTGTCATCTATGCACCATAGTGTGTGTGTGTGTGCCTGTGTGAGTGAGAGAGAAAGAAAAAGAGAGAGAGAGAGAGAGAGAGAAACCGTTTCAAATATAATATTAATTCAGAATTTAAAAAAATATTTTACTTCAAAGTTTCAATATGGTTGAACATATATTCCACAGACCGCACATATCAGAAGCAAATGCCTAAAAATAGCAGCCGTATAAAATCCACTGATGTGGTTCAATTGCAGGAAACAGGATGCAGCACTCAGATTTGGGAATTCAGGAGGGTCTGTCACAGATCATGGGAATGTGCTGAAACTGAGGGAAAAAGGGGGAAGGGTGGAGGCAGAAGTGTTTTATCCCTCTTCAAGCAACAGCATTCCCAACAGAGCGGGAGAGTTAACAAAAAAAAAAAAAGGCGGCAGATTTCTAGGGTGTGGGAAGAAAATAAACAGAGGGCTAAACATTGTTGAAGCTTTGATGTCAAAACATTTTGAAGAATTGTAAAACAATATTTAAGATGGGCTCCCACAGATGGCCCTCCTGAATAATCAGAAACAGTCTGAGGGTGGGGTGGGGTGATGGGAAAAAACAGGCCACAATGATGCATGGGGGAATATGCATGTATGTGACACTGAAGTATAGTAGAATATATATACAGTGGACCCTTGTATAACAAACAGTTAGTATAACATAAAAACTGTACAACATAAAAAATTCCGGAGATAGGGGAAATTTGCTTAACAGAATCGTCTGTGGGGCGAATCCGTACAACATAAAAATGGCCGCGATTAGGGATTACTCTGTTTTCAATGCATTCCTATGGGAAACTTGTATAAAGGAAAATTTGCTTAACATAATTTCATTTGGAACGAATTAATTCCTTTATACAAGGTACCACTGTAATTGCATATAGGTTTCTTTCTTCCTGCTGTATTATTCTCTAGGGGATTTATTAATTTTCTTTCTTGGCTCACAAAACTCCAGGGAAAAGGAGTTAGATAAGGATCAGGGCAATGGTACAAGGGGAGAGATGTAGATGCTCTTCTTTCCCAGACGGAAGCCCCAAAGGGTTGCTTTTAACAAGAGAAATGGTGTTAGGAAATCCAGTCATGGATTTCTCATACCATGCGCAACGTGACCCAATAAAGGCTTAGAAACAGTTGGTCAAATATGAATCAACCCTCTGGTGTGCACCAAAAGCTGTGCCTGACTCTTGTCCACAAGGGTGGAGCAAGGGAGAGTGGGAAAATCCAGCCACCCAGTAGCACAGCTGCAAGCCCCAAGTATAGTACTATTGACAAAGCTGTGTGTATCTGAAACTCATGCACTGGGAACAGAATGTCTCCTCTTGAGAATTTGAGACAGCAGTTTCTCTGCCCTGCTAGGACTGATTTCCTGTGGAATATGAGCTGGTGGGGGGCTGTGGAAAATACAGAAGAATTCCTAGAACCAGGGAAGTTGAGGGGTTGTTTCAGAAGACATAGGACTGGACATACTGTGCACAACTTCTTCCATCCCACCTTCAGCAGAAATGAATGAGTAAATCATGCAAAGTAAGCAATGGCCCTGGAAAGGGGGAAGGCCCAAGTAAAAAACCCACAAGATTTTACTGAATGTAGAGTTACCGTATGCCCTAAGGCAGTGATGGCGAACCTTTTAGAGACCAAGTGTCCAAACGGCGATTCAAAAGCCACTAATTATTTGTGAAGTGCCAATACATTGATTTAACCCGAATACAGGTGGCTGTTAAGGGGGCGATTTCAGGTGCCCACAGAAAGGGCTCCGAGTGCCACCTTTGGCATCCATGCCATAGATTTACCAACACTGCCCTAAGAATATTCCTTGTCCTTTTCTTAAATTATAAAAGCGATAGGAGATTGTCCACTCTGCTTTCTTTTCTCCCCTTCTCGGTCTCATAAAGTCTGGAAACAGAGCTTAGAGACAGCCTACGACTGGAAAAAGCAAATTCTTAACTAGGCCCTACAATAAAGAGAGCTAGCAGAGCCATTTGAGCTGAGGCTCAGCTCAGCCTAAAGAGAAAAAAACCTAAATAAAATTCTCCCATAATGCATTCTACATTTTTTTAAAAAAATAGTATGCCATTCTTTGCATTAAAATATTTTGCTCCTCTTTTCAAGTGATTGAGGTGTCCTCACATTTTGAAATGGGCCAGCCCTCTCCAGAGCTTTTGAAGGGTCTGCTGTTACCTAATGTTTGAGACTGAATGTCACAGCAGCAAACCCCCCCCCCCACACACACACCCTTTTTCATTAAAGCAAAATTAGCTTGCTTGGTTTGCTGATTGGTCTTCAGGACTTAAGCACAGAATTCCTCTGGAGGCTGATTTCACCAACATGGAAAGATGTCTCACTCACCTGTCTGCAACATAACATGCTTTCAGCTCTAATTATTTATTAATATCAATAAATAAATAAACAATTATGTGCTATCTCTAACATAGTTTCCTGGACACACACATACAACTTATTTTGAATGAACTACAACTCCCAGGATCCTCATGCAGCTTGGATCCTGTCCAGGCTTAGCTCAAGATGGTGAGAGTTAGACCCCCCCCCCCAAAAAAAGCAACTTTTCCAAGCTCTGTGGCAGACACACTTGGTTCGTATGGGGAAGGATACACTAACAATTAGATGATAATGATTTGTATTCCTCACACGCTCAGGTTACCTGACTTCCAAATTGTATTTTATGTCAATGATTGGGCGACAACGTGTTGTAACAGCATACAAGTTAACAGCATGACTCACGTGTGTAGTTCATAAACAGAGGAAGTTCTCAGGCGCAATCTTCAGAGGACGCATACATTTCAACCACCTATCTGCCTCCCAGTGTTTTGTATAACTGGGCACTTGTTTGCCACCCAACATTTCAGGAGCAGCACTGGGGTATCACTATATATAATTCATAATCCTAATAAATATACTGCTGTTCTGTACCTCATCCACTGAACAGCCTGCCCCAAAGGGGTTACAAATGCGGAAAGCTGAAGCTTTTTGCCCCATGGAGATAAAAAAAAAAAAACGCACAATCAACTATCAATATTTATGTTTCAAGTTGCTGTCAAAGGCACAGCTGCAGCAGCTATCGAAAACTGTCATTTTAACCCTGGACTTGGAAACTGAGCGTACCCTGCCAAAGGTAAAAGACCAAGGCTATTGGCTCTAGGGCTCCTTTTTTTTTTTTTTTGGCTGGGGACAAAGGTAGATCCCATTCTTGGACAGCTGGAGGAGACCACAATCTTAAAGAGAGATGAACATCAAGGCAATGAGGAGTTCTTTCCCCCTCTTTTCTGCAATGCTGGTGTTTACTCTGGCACAGCCGCAGAGTGCAGCTCATCCCTCACTCCATGACCCCAGTAGTTTCCAGAACAAAGATCTAATTGAGTAGAAGGGAAGGGGCTTGACATGAACAATGAAAATATCCTTATCAAAAAGGAAGGGGCCCATGGTTGTTACAGCCATGAAACTGTAACAGAAAAAAGAAGATAGAACCAGAAAAGGAAGACTGTACAGTACAATGCACTAGAGTGCAACTTGGAGAAGCAGGCCAGCAGGAGGAGGAAGGGTTAGGATGATAATTTTTCTCAATAGTGGATGGTAAAGCACCAGGGGTCTCAAACTGTGCCTCTTACCATACCAACGGTGCGCTGTGTTAAGTATAATTACATATATAATTATACTTCATTATAATACCTGCCCCACAATGATATCTTAAATTAGAACTGTATTCCTGATTTTTTAAAATAAAAAGCATATTAGCTATAAAATTAAAGATCTGCCCTAAATAAAAACCAGGAATTCAAATTTTAAAAAATTGATTTCCCCCCTGTCCTTGAGTCTTATCTGTTTTGCATCAGAGCAGAGATTAGGATGTTTTGGGCTCTAGCCATGAAGCATCCAGTGTGGGGAATTATTTATTATGCAACTAATCTGTGTACACTTAGAACTGGACTGTGCCTCTGGTTCACTGCAGTTTTGATTAAGATGAGAGTTCATCAGTAAAACAGCATGTACTTTCAATGCACGAGGGAGCGAAAACAGGAGCGGCAGCTGGCAGGTAATACTGATCCACTGAGCTATCTGCTCCACCTTCATGCTGTGCTCCAACCCCATACAGTTTTTGCAGCCATCTGCTCTGTAAGTAGGATTCTTGCAGAG
Source organism: Phrynocephalus versicolor (assembly GCA_023846285.1). Classification (NCBI taxonomy): domain Eukaryota; kingdom Metazoa; phylum Chordata; class Lepidosauria; order Squamata; family Agamidae; genus Phrynocephalus; species Phrynocephalus versicolor. The sequence continues at coordinate 6,067,659 of JAHTLZ010003305.1, forward strand.
AATGGGAGGTGGGAAAAGGAAGAGCTTAGAGCAGTGGTTCTCAACCTGTGGGTCCCCAGATGTTCCTGGACTGCAACTCCCAGAAATCCTGGCCACCTAAGCTAGGGATGAGCTAATGGGAGTTGCAGTCCAGGAATATCTGGGGACCCACAGGTTGAGAACTACTGGCTTAGAGCTTTCTATAGCTAGAAAGTCCCCTCCTGCCATAGAGCTGTTGATATCAACAGCCACATGGGAACAATACTTAACAATTGTTATCTATTAACATTCGTGCGTTTTATTCATCGATCTCTGTCATCTTTAAGATGCTTTGGCCAGGTTTGTAAACTAAAGGTCAATAATATAAATAATAGGATATAAATAACAGTAAGCAACAAAATCCTCCTCTAGAAATACAGATCCCCAGTTCTCTCTGCCAGGGATTCGGTCAAAGCAGCTCAAGTGCAATGCTGGGTAAATATCCTTCATGCAGACTTTGGAAATCTACAGCCAGAGCACAACACTATAAAGAGTGAGATGGACTCATTCAATATCATTCCAAAATCCATCACATTTTGAATTACCCTATTGTAGATTTTGGAGTTTCCCCTTTTCTAATTCAGTACCTAGCATCTACAAAAAGTTCAAGGCATGGATGTTTTGTGGATGAAAAGCCAGCCAGGCTCTATCATGGGCCACAGCTGACACACTCCAAAAGAAAAGTTGTGAATGTAGTGAATGTAAGGATGCACACATTATATGAGTAACACTTCAGGGATCTGCATATCAAATGAAGGATTGTCTTTTTGAGAGGACATGTCCTGGTGTACTCAAGTCCCAAGTTATCATGACAACAATATGTTCATTGCCTGGATTAACTGGTTACAGGATGTTCTTTCCAGCAAGTAAGATGATGTTGAGTGATACTTGAAATTTCTGGAGTCTGCTCGAGCCATCTAAATTAAGAGTGTCTTTCAGAGATGCATCATAATCTAATAATTGGGGTTGTACATTAGGATACCATTGTTACCTGATAAAACTTGACAGCTTGAGAGAAGTTATTTTTATGGACTACAATTCCCAGAATCCCCCTACCACTCACCCTAGCTTAAGGGATTTCAGCAAAAGACAATATTTATAGGTTCTGGGGTCCTGCAACCTGTCATACCAAATATAGCACACTAAGCACTTATTGATGTGTCTTTGATTTTCTTTGGTGTTGTTTAAATGTTAATTTTGTTTTTTTCTCATAATTACAGTACATTGATTATGGTTATTGTTGTTGTTTTTGCATTTTGCTTTGTATTTGCTTTGTATATATTTACTGTATGTGTTTTCTAATTTGTATTTTCACCAGAGTGGCCTTGGGGGTAGATTGCTGCGGTATATAAATCTAATAAATAATAATAAAAATATAACATTCTTGTTTGTACCTCTCTAAAATTGTTGGGGAATGAGAGTTTTCAAACATGTGGCAGGACCCCATCCCTAGATGGTCAGTGTATTTGCCAGTCTTGTTTACAAAGCCCAGGACTTATTGGTTGGCTTACACAGGTTTAACTTCCAATATAGGAGGGAAATTGGTGTGTTGAGGAGGAACAGTCACAAGAACAGAATTACTTCACTTCTCCCCAGCATCTGCTACTTGGGGCAGTTGCTGCAGTCTGTCCAATGGTATCCAGTAGCTGGCCTTCAGGTCTAGAACAGATTGACTGAGCACATGGCATTTAAGCCACTGCCTGAAGAACCTGTCAAGAAGATCTGGAAGTTGAGTCATGGCAACTGGACAATGGCCAGAATAGACTTATTAGGTAGACAATAGTATCCATAGCCTTAAGGTGAACAATTGCCTAAGGTGCTGAAACCTATGAAGTATGGGTCGTTAGCTATGGCCTTGGTGGTGAAGGCTTTTTGATTTGCCTGGGTACTGTTGAAAGCATACCCTGATAATTAGCTACTCTATGGATACTATGTGTGTTGTGTCATTACAGTCGTGACCGACTCTATGTGACTCCATGTCCATGGAGTTTTCTTGGCAGGAGTACTGGAGTGGCTTGCCAGTTCCTACTCCAGGCACCTACAGCACCTGGTATTCCCTGGTGGTCGCCCATCCAAGTACTAACCACGGCCGACCCTGCTTAGCTTCCGAAATCAAGCAAGATCGGATGTGCTTTGGGCATCTAGGCCTATGGATACTATTGTCTACCTAATGAGAGTATTCAGGTTGTTGTTCAGCTTATGAGCCTATTTCAGACCATGGTGACAAGAGGTCAAAGCTGATTGTAAGATGGAGGACTCACACTAGCTGTATTCAGACTGATGAAGCTGTTTAGAAGAGCAGCAAAATGTTTCTCTCAAGAAAAAGAAGTCCAGTTGCCATGACTCAGCTTCCAGATAAACTCACCCGGATGACTGAGAATCTTCACAGACATACTGTCAAGAAGATGAAGATAATGTGTGGCATGCAACCAAGGTTCATTTGGTTAACCCAAGATGCAGGAGAGGGTAATTAGGAACTGCTGGAAAGTGGGAAACATTTCTGAGTGCATACCTTTACAATGAGAAAGCAGAATGTAAAACAGTATTAATGTTAACTGGACCTGAGCAGGGCTCTTTGGTGGCTATTACTTGGTAGAACATCATTTGACAGTAAGACCTATAGCAATTGAAAATAATAGTGTTCACACCTGCTAGTAGAGTAAGCATGTACGTAGAGTAGCCATTCCACTTGGCAGCTGGCTGACTTAATCTGATTTCAAAAGCCAAGCAGGGTCGGACCTGCTTATCACGTAGACAGCTGATCACCACAGCTCTTGGGAATCTCCAGATAGGGCTAGGGAAAAAAAACAGCTGCCCGAAGCCCTGGAGACCTGCTGCCAGTCAGAGTTGTCAAAACTGAGCCAATGGAACAATGGCCTGACTCATTATAACACAGCTTCCTTTGTTTCTGTATTGCCGGACTTGAGAAGCTCAATAATGGACACTGATTGTGAAGTGGACTATGCACAGAGCAATTCAAAACAGAAGCATGGATGTATATGTACATGCAGCTCAACCCACTTGGTTGCTCTATCTGTGTGTTTTATGGTGCCTCAGGGTTTCCGGTGTAAGAATGCGAGGAAAGAACAGAAATAAGGCAGATCTGAAGTCTCCCAATTCTTTGTCATCTGTTCTTTTAAGCCCTATATTGCCCATTCAAATTACTTGTGGGAAGTATTCTGGATCGTCATTTGATTTTGAATAACAGCTTCCTCCTCTACCATTACCACCAGGCATGATCTACAGATAACAGCAACGGATAAATACTGTATGTATTTATCTTTGTGCCATACTAAGCTTCAGGTGCTTATTTCTAAGACTTATGCTGCAGAAAAGATGGTGGAGCAAACCAGAATTCCTGTTTTCCTGACTGGTTGGCACATCTGCTCAAAGACCCCCCATAATGGGCATAAGAGGGGTTATTCAGATACATGGGTGCACTCATTAGAAGGATAACATGTGAATGAGCTCTTAGTTCATACCTGAGAGTGTTCTCCTCTTCTAAAGAAGAAGTCGTTTGTGCGTGGGCCAGCTGCATGGAAGCATTAATTTCCTTTGCACTGAAAAGACCCACTGTGCGGATCCTTCAGGGCAGGAAGGGCTTAGGTTTCTATATTCCCTCAATAATGCCAGAGTCGTCACTCCTACATGCACTCTGTGAAATCTATCACCAACAAAACAAATCCACCCAGGATAAAGGCAGTTGCCCCCTGTTCACTGACTGGAAGTTTGGAAGGCAGTAAGTTAATGCTTGCTTTGGGAGAAGCAAAAACATCAAAAGATGAAGGAAGTGGCGGATAAAATATGCATTATAAAACAAATCACACCTCAGGCTGAAGAGAGTGCCCGCACCTAGCAGCATCCGGATGTGTCGAGGAATTATTAGGCCCAAATGACACTACACCAACTGTACAGGCCAGCTGCTGGAGCTGGCTGGGACCTAAGATCTAATAGGCAGACAGTATTACATTTGTGCCTGTTTGAGATACCTACCATGTTTCAGAGAGACATGTCTCTGAAGATTTGAAGGGGGAAAATGGATATATGCTGGTGAAAAACCATGAGCACAGAAAAAAACTGCAGAAAAAAATATTATTTAAACAGTGCACTTGAATGGTGGCCAGTGGTTCTTCTATACACTTTTCCTTCTGGTTTTCAAGTCTCTCTACCTGTGCCTTTCACCGAAATTAATACAGTAGTAATCAGAAGGTGGCAACTGTGGTTTTCTAACATCCTCCCATCTTCCAGGTAGACCTGCCTTTTATGTAATACAGCAGATCCTGGAATGTGTTTTCCAGGAATCTCTGAGCAGCACATCAACAGTAACATGCAGACATTACACCGCTACCGCACTTTAGACTTGAAACACCTTTTCCTTAAAGACAAATTGCCTTAAAAATCACTTTCCGTTTTTCAAATTGTTTTTTCTGAAGAACCCCCTTGGCCACACCCATTTTGACCACTGTGTCAGTTTTTATTGTGACGAACTCTAGAGGTGGTGTTTTTTAAAATTGGTCCCTGCACCCCCTTTTAAAGTGATTTGCTTGTATTTGCGGACATACTATGCTGCCTTTTTTCAGTTTCCCCCCTGTTTCTGCCATTTTCCTGTCGTAGTTTAAAGCAGTTCAGCCAAGTGCAAACGGGGAAACCGATTATTAAGCAACCGCTAAAGTGCAGACTGCCAAACTGCTGTAGTGACCATGTGACCGCAGGAGGAGCTAAGGCAACGCAAAAAAAAAATGGCTGCTCAAGGAAGTGAGGTTGCGGCCATTGTTTTCTTTGGAGACATACTGGAATAGCTCTCATTCCTTTGTGAGGAGATAGAGTTTCCGTAGAGATCCAGACATAAGCTGGTTTGGAGTGTTTGGTCTGTTTTCTACAGTAAATCTGGACTTTAATTTGCTGTGGACTGTTTGCTTAGTCATTGATCAGTGTCTTTTGCATTTTTCTTTTACCTTAAGTTGAGTAAAGACAGACATTCTTTTCCAAACATTACATTTTTAACCCTGGGAGGTGGTGATTTCAGCTTTGAGCAAAAAGTTATAAATGATACTACAGTTGAAGACTTATCCCCAAAGCACATATTAAATCAACCCCTCTCACTCAAACTTATGCAGATTAATGCACCTTTTTGTGTTTCATCCCCCAAAATACAAGTGAACTTCACTGTTGAACTATTGTCCCTCATTATTGTAAGCTGCCTTGGGTCCTTTTCCAAGGAGAAAGGCAGGTGAAAATTATTCTAAACAAATAAGTAAATAAACTTGCCTAGGAGACAAAACAACAACACCCCAATACACTGTTCAATTGTGAGTAGACCCATTAAACACAACAAGATTTCTTTCCCCCAAATAGGTGTCAGTTGGACAAGTCACTAGTAAAGAATATGTAAATTTAGATAAGACAGTGCTGCAAATCTGTTCTTTGCAGATATTAACATAATCAAATCCAGTATTTCATTTCAGGTCTTCCATATCATTAGTTTAGGGAATGATGTGGTGGATGTTAGCATTCTATAGAGCTGTAGATTTAGCTGCTCACAACTGAACAAGTGTTTGATCATTGTTATGCTTATTATGAAGGTTATCATATAAGAGTATATATTCTAGTACAGTATCTATTAATTGAATGAAGGTTTACTTTAGGGATTGGCAGGAAACGAAAAACAAAATGCTGTTTTGTCATTTTGTTACGTAAGGAAACGAAATGAAGAAAGGGAAGCAGCATTTCGTTATGACAAAACAAAACGGTCGCTTTTGCATTGAAACAAACCCTTTCATTCCATTGTTTTCTGAGGGCTCCTGCCAAGCTGTCAATGGCTGGACCCCTTTAAACCTGGCCCATGCGACACCAGGAGAACCCCCTGGTACCGACTGGGTCAGGTTTAAAGGGGTCCAGCCAGTGACAGCTCGGCAGGAGCCCTCAGAAATTGGTGGGAAGGGCAGCGCAATTGCCTCATTACTGTAAGCTGCCTTGGGTCCTTTTCCAAGGAGAAAGGCAGGGTAAAAATGCTCTTAAAATAAACATAAAATAAAATAAAATGTAAGCTCCTGATTTGTCATTTACTTTGGGGTAGTATCCTTTGCACCACCTTGGAGTACTATCCTTCTCTCTGGTTAACCTACCATAAACTAAACTAAACAAAGAAATTGAACAGACCCTCTTGCATGTTGGACCTAAAATAATGTTTCAGTGCTTCAGCTTAAGTCTCTGGAATAGTTCAGCGGCTTCAGGCTACAAATCCTCCAGTTTCAACCCAGACTTCCTGACAGAGATATTAAGCAGCCTATTCTTTCTCTTACACCTACATGATCACATAAGAAGTAGCATGAAATGTCAATCTTTACAGACACTTTCTCATAAATTTTATCAACTTGAGAGACTATTTTTTTAAACACACACACACACACACACACACACACACACACACATACTTTCCTGGTTCAGTAACTCAGCAGTTCATTAAAAGAAGAAAATAAGAAAAGGTGTTTTCATATAGAATAACTTACATGTTTTTCTTTTAATATGTGTTACCCTTTTACAATTCTGTTATAGTGCTGGACTTGAATTAGGAAAATACCGGTTCCTACTGAACTCCTACAGAGCCTTGAAACTCATTCCATCACCTTGGGGCAGCAGCTTTCTCTCTGGTTTACCTACCACAAAGAATTGTCATGAGTAGAGATGGGCACAAACTGAATTTATAATTTGTTTCATTATTTGTTATTCATTTTGTTAGGGAATGAAACGAATAATGAAGGGACCCACTTTTCGTTCTAGTGTACCTTTTCCTCCTGTTCCAGGCCAAGGGGGAAATAAAAACAACAACAAAGGCACTAGCACCTCTCAGCTGGGAAGCACTGGCCCCAAGCCAGCGCTTCCCAGCTGTAAAAATAAAAAAGAGGGAAAAAGCCCCACAATGGGGACTATTTAAAATAATAATAAAAAAAACATTCAAAATGGCTCACTTTCTCCCTTTTCCCAATTTCCCTCACTCGCTGCCCCAATGCCTTTTGGCCTACCCTGGCTCCCTCCACACCGCCCCCATCTAGCTCTCGCTTGCTCTGTGTGTGGCGGAAGCACGTTCCCACCTCTCTCACCTTTCCTGTAACGTAGGCTCCCTCACTGGCGCATGGAGCCCATCTGTCCCCCATGGTGGCGGCTGCTGCTGCTGCTATCCCTCTGCTGCTCCCGCTGCCACCGCCCTGGCAAGAGAGGAGGGAGAGCGAGAGAGCCAGACTCTGGGGAACTGCCGCCGGTTGCTGCCTGTGCTCGCCTCCAGCCATGCCCCGCCCTGCCTGGAGGTGTGTGTGTGTGTGAGGGGGGAATCTCTATCTCTCTGGTGGCAAGGGCAAGGAGGAGGAGGCATGCCCAAATAAGTAGAACGTGGTGGTGGGCCGGCTTCCCCTCCACTCCCTGTTTCACTGGTTGGCTGGGCCGGCTTCCTTCCCTTCCCATTCATTTCATATTGAACGAAATGAAACTAGGGCCGCGGCAAGGAATAATGAAACGAAATACCATTTTGGCATTTCGTGCCCATCTCTAGTCATGAGTATAAAATTGGGAAGGGGAGTGCCATGAGCTCACTGGAGAAAAAGGTGGGATTCAAATGCAGATCATCATTCACATCATCATCATCCTGTCAAAATACCCATGTTGTGACCAAAAGTTGTGCGTGGAATGCCTGCATATGCCACCGAACATGGCTGGGTGCTGACTTGTTGTTCTCAAGAATTTCTGTATGGGTCGATGGTGAAACTTCTAACTACTTCCATATGGACATGGTTCCATATCATCAAATGAAATCAGAGAAGGATTAATAGTATTTCAGCTTGCAAGTGAGAGTCCAGCTGCTTTAATAGCACCACCATAGCACAGAAATGCATAATTTGAAAAACCATTATTACACTAGTAGCACCCAAGTACAGTGCAACATCTCCTGGATGTAACTGTTCATAAGCAATAATCCAAACTGTGGTTTAAATTAGGCCATCTTTAGGCTGAAATAGAGGGATTCTTATGAACAGTCCAAGACCAAATTGTTTGCACAAGATACTATCAGAAAATAATTACCGTAACTGTAAATAATATATGTAAAGCCTGTATGAATCTAAAGAAAGAGTTCATTATGTCATAGCTGGATGATGCCCTTGCCCTATACTATACTATATTATATGTGCAGGCATAACAAGTTGCAGAGGCCTATTTTCAGAAATTGGCTGAATCTTATAGATTACTCACATCTTTTCCTCCATATTATAAATTTACAGCCACCTCCAGTTTTAGAAAATGAAACTTCAACCTTGTGCTGACAAACATGTTGACATGGATAAAACAGCTGATTTTTATAAGCCAGGTATATTCAACCAAACAACTTTACCTGATCCAAGTTGGAGTCTATCAACAAGAAATCTCAAAAATATGGAGATTACTATATTAAATCACAAAATTAAGAGAATATGAAAGCAAGATTATGTCCTTTCCTTTTCCATGCTAATCTCAGCATCCAGATTCTCTCCAAAATCTTTGATTTTACTAATTTAAAACAATTGTCAATCGTCAATAATTTGTCTCCTGAAATCCTCAAAATCAGTGATTTCACAAACAAATCTCACCTACAAATTCTTAGGACTTGTCTCCTAATGTTTAGGCTTTGCCCTTTGTTCTGAAGAAATAAGAAGTACAATATAGTAATAATAATAAATTCCATTACCAGTATTGATATTGTTTACATATCAGTTGAGTTAATAAAAAATAACGCAATTTCTCATCCATTCATGTCAGACATAAACACCACATGGCAACGAGAAAAAGACAGTGGTCTATGGCAAATCGCCCAAATTATTTCACCCTTAACTCTGTCCTCCCAAGGCATTACAACTAGGAGTGGAATGGATTGTGTGCATGAGATCTTTAATGAATGGTATTGGGGCTTTTTTATTTTAAAAAAAAAACACCTTTCCATGTCTATTTTAATGACTCTTTGAAACCAGCAATCTATGTTTAAAAACAAAAACAAATAACAAGTAAGGAAAACAAAGAGCCTCTGGATAATCAGCAGTTTTAGTGCACTCTGCATTAGGCCAAATTATATGCGATATCACAAAGCTGTGGCCAAGACATCACTTTCTTTCTGTATTAATTACTTCACCATGTTAGGGCACTTTTACACGACCCCTAAAATCCGAGGCAAAGGGCTCCCAGATGCGGAGCTTAAATTTTTTTTCCCACCAGCTCCGGACTATAAAAAAAATTAAGTACGACCATGCCCACCTAAACGTGTCCCAGCACATTTCCCAAGTACCTGGTCTCCAAAGGTGAAAAATTTCTGATGCGGATTGCAAGGCAGTGAGTGCCGGGCTCTCCTGCCTTTTGTTTGTTTGTTTTTTTGCCCCCCCCGCCCCTTTAAGAGACTGGAATGCTTCCTGACGGCAGAGCGGAGGTGAGCCTGCATTCTTTTCTCCCTTTTTCTCCCTCCCCTCATGCAGACAGGAGCAAGGGAGTGTGGAGGGGTGGGAACACAGCAAGAGGAGCAAACCCCCCAAGATCTCTGGTCCAAATGTAAGTTGCCAGCGGATCTTAGGGGTTGTGTAAAAGCGCCCTCAGTCCATTTTAACTGGCTAAAAAACCTGTTTACATTTGAAGCACTGTAATAATCTCTTCGCCTCTTCATCTATTTTATATTTTGAGCTGTGTTGTGGGAAGACTGCACTTTTGAAAAGCAAGTAATAAATAAAACAAAAGATCTGCTTTTTAAATGGGGGATGTGGGTTTCTGAAGATATTTAACCATCCCCTCTCTTTCAGTTTATATCCTAACCTTTCCAACACAGCTTTGCACACAAACTGTTGTTAGATCTACAAACATCAGTATTCCAGTGGGTGTCTATTTCTTCCCACAAACTTAATAGCCGTTTAGAAGAAGAGTGATTTACACACATCAGGACTTACTATAGTAATGCCCTCTCTCATCTCATTATCTGTTTGTAGGCCTAGCAACCAGCATACCTCACATGAAGGAAAAGGCCAGTGGCAGACATTTTCAATGGCCAGATAGTAAAATCATGATTGTACGCGCACAGAGGCACATACATCTTCATGGTTTTGTGGGTCTCCCAATGATGCATGTCCATTTTGCATGGCATTCAAAACAGGCTTTCTCTGTAAATATTAGAGCACAAGCTGAGAGAGAATGCAAGTCTCTCAGATACATTGAACACAAAGTCACAGCTGCTTTCTTTCTTGAAAGATGAATCAGTCTCAACAGATGTGCCAGTTCATCATTCCTACATTTTGACCTGCCTTTTACTTTCTAAACTCTGCCTCATTATAACCATTGACAATAAATCAGTTCTAAAAACTGGCCTTGTGCTAGTTGTCCTTAACCAAGGGTCCTCAACCTAAGGCCCCGGGGCCGGATGCGGCTCCCCAAGGTCCTGAATCCGGCCCCTGGGACCAATTGCAACCCCCCCACCTACCCCCTGTTTTGTGAGCAAGCCAACCTCCGCAACTGCTTTTGGACTGTGATCCGGCCCCCAGTGATGTCTGGGCAGTGGTGGACCGGCCCGCTGTTTGAAAACTTTGAGGACCCCTGTCCTTAACCTTCAGGGTGCAGGAGCCTTATAGGTTTATTGAGAACAGACTTGTGGCTGATTCACATAACCATTTTACTGGGATTTCAGGGGGACCGATGGTGAGGCTTAAACATCAGGTTGACTCACTCTGTATTTACAGTACCTATAATGTACTATATGCCAGTGATAGCAAACCTTTTAGAGACTGAATGCCCAAACTGTGATTCAGAACCCACAAATTTTTCACAAAGTGCCAATATAGCAATTTAACTTGAATACAGGTGGCTGTTAAGCGGCAATGTCAGGTGCCCACAAAAAGGGCTCCGAGTGCCACCTTTGGCACCCGTGCCATAGGTTCGCCAACACTGCTATATACCCATGAAGTAACTAATAATTTTTCATGAGGATTATAAACAAAGTTGCTTAGAAATATGGCCTAAATGCAAACCTTAGTTCCAATTAAAGTTAAAGTCACTGAACCAGTCAGATTTGCATATATGTTGACTGATTCAATCAATCTTCTCTAGCTGGGACTAGCAACTGAATTCATGCCAAACTCTTGAAGGCCAGCTGATACACACTTATCAATCACTTGTTTCTGCAATGACTTGTGAACTTGAATGAGCTGTCACGGTTAAAGTTTTATTCCAGTAAAAAACTTGCAAAGAGGCATTAACCTAAAACTATCAAAAAATAAATGACAGAGATCAAGTTATTCTGCTCATAGTTGCAATTTATGTAGCTGTTTTCCTGCATCATCGAAGAGATGAATGGAGAACCCTTGATACTGTAATAAGCAAAACTCCTAAAACTCCCTTTCCTAACCAAAGTAGCTACAATGCGCACTTTCGTATCTATGTATGTATACAGTACATTACATTTATATACTGCCCTATTAGGAAATGCTATTGGGATGGTGTATGAATACAGAAACAGAAAGCAAATAATGAAAGAAAAACCATGAAACATATATTAAAAGACATGCAATACAGCATTTATAAAGGATAACATCAGAAACTTCATCGCTTGACTGAGAACAGTTGTCCAAACTATGACTGTCTGTGCAGATTGAAATCAATGGTTGCTGATTTCTTTGATGAGTTTTCCTATTCCAAAAGAAAGTTTTCATTCATTCAGTGCATCTGCCACAAAAACACACACACACACACAAAAAAAAAAAAACAGTTCTCTGACTCAGAAAGGGGAGGGGGCACTCTGTCATCCTTTGCATCTGGTCACCCTATTTTTATCATGTAGCTGTCTGCTTATACATGCCAGCTATAATGTCAGTTGTTCACTAGCTTTCAGGAAGATAGCACTATCTCAAAGAACCCTGGGAATAATATCTACACAGATAAAAAAAGGCTGTGCTTTGTCCAGGGTATTGCTATCAGGAAATGAATGGTACGGGCTGCTTAAACGCATCTTACCTGTTAAAAGTTCATTGTCAGAAGCTGGCGACTCAGAATCCATTTGTGTTTCCACTTGCTTCCTCTCTTCCTTTTCCTGTTAGGTTTCATCCCACCAAGGATAATAAGAAAAGAACAGACAAAAATATGAATAAGGCATTGTTCAACAGGAAACAGAACAGTTTAAGATATGATCACAGCCAGAACTGCAGTGGAAAAACTATACTTGCCTTCAGAAATTAACATAATTTTTTTTAACATAATAACTCTTTGGAAAACTTGGTCCAATAAAGAAAAAAATAGGTTTGGAGAAGAAATAAACTTTTAACCCTTTGTTGTTATTGGTTTTTTCTTAATTAATGGGAGGAACCCTCTTCATTAAAAAAAATTAAAAAACAGGAGTTGGAGTGGGCAGGAGATGGGTGTATATTTTATATTGATAAAGGAAGATAGCAAACATAAATGAGTATTAAGCCCCCAAATCCTGTTCTTCTGTTGCCTGCAGAATTATTTAAAAGTGCTGGAAATAACTATGACCACCCCCAAAATCCTATTTTTAGGAAAGGCACTGGAGCTTGTGTTTCAGCTCCAAAGGTTTCTGAATTCCAAGGAGCAACTGTTCCAAGCTGTCTTAATTTCTGGATACCATACAGAGACACTTTGGATACCTTGTTGAATGATCTGCCCTGGAAACCAGGCAGAGGATGGGTGCCCTGGTTGATTCTGCTGGGCCTTTCTGTAGCTTTTAGATGGCAACAACCTTCTCAGTCTTCTGCCTCAAATGGGCATGGAGGTGCTTTACACGGGCTCTGTTCCTTTGAGAAGAATGATTTCAGATGATGGTTCTGGAAGATTCCTGCTTTATACCGTGATTTATGCTGTCCCTTAGTATTCTTCTGTGTTGTGCATAAATCCATTTCAATCTGGTTTCAGGCCGGGTTTTGGAACAGAGACTGCGTTGGTCGCCCTGTATGATGACCTTTGCTGGGAGAGAGACAGGGAGAGAGACTCCTGGACCTCTCGGTGGCTTTCGACACCATTGACCGTGGTGTCCTTTTGTATAGGCTGACCAGGTTGGGAGTTGGAGGCACTGTCTTGCAGTGGGTCCACTCCTTCCTTGCTGACCGTGTTCAGGTGGTGGTGCTGGGGGATAGGAGCTCTGCCCCATGGCATTTACGTCATGGGGTTCCACAGGGCTCAATACTATCTCCCATGCTGTTTAACATGTACATGGAACCGCTGGGAGAGGTCATCAGGAGGTTTGGGCTGAGGAGTCAGCAATATGCTGACGATACTCAGCTCTACCTTTCATTCTCCACCAATCCAGGTGAGGTGGTTTCTGTGCTGAACTCGTGTCTGGACCAGATAATGGACTGGATGAGGGTTAATAAATTGAAACTCAATCCAGACAAGACAGAAGTGCTGTTAGTGGGTGCTTCGACGGACAGATTAGAGGGCCACTTCCCTGTTCTGGATGGGGTTGCACTCCCCCTAAGGGACAGGATCCATAGCTTGGGGGTGTTCCTGGACTCCAGTCTAACTCTGGAAGCCCAGGTGGACTCAGTGGCCAGGGGTGCCTTTCTCCATCTGCGGAATATATATCAGCTGTGCCCCTACCTGGACGAATGGAGCCTCATGACAGTTATGCATGCACTGGTAACATCCCGTCTTGATTACTGCAATGCACTTTATGTGGGGCTGCCTTTGAAGATGGTCCGGCGATTGCAACTGGTTCAGAATCATGCTGCACAGCTGGTGAGTGGCAGGGAACGCCAAGGAACACATCACGCCGATTCTGTATAAACTTCATTGGTTACCAGTTGCTGTCCGAGCCCAATTCAAAGTGCTTGTTTTGACATATAAAGCCCTAAATGACTTAGGACCTAGATACCTGAAGGACCACCTCCTTCCATATGAATCTACCCAGCAGTTAAGATCTAGCCAGGGGCCCCTCCTGAAAGAACCATCCCTCAAGGCTTGTAGGAACAGGGCCTTTTTGGCAGCTGCCCCCAGATTATGCAATGTCCTCCCAAGTGAGACCCGCCTGGTGCCAACGTTGATGATGTTCCGGCGCCAGGTAAAAACATTCCTGTTCCAGAAGTTTTTTAACTGATTATTGTGGGTCCTGATAGCAATTTTAGTGTCGTATTTTAATATATTGTAGTTATTATATTTAAAAGTTTCATTGTTTTAATTGTATTGCAATTTTGATGTTTTAATTGTCTGAATTGTTTATTTTGATTGTGAGCAGCCCAGAGACCTTTGGGTAGTGGGCAGCATACAAGCTATATAAACAAATAAATTAATTAAATTAATGAGAAAGGCTGGAGTTTTGAGATTTGGTGCCACCACTATGATGATGGCACAACATTCTTATCTTCCTTTTCATCTCAGTTGAAGTAAGCTATTCCACTTTAATCCAGCGCCTTACGTCAGTTATGGGTCTGATTTAAAAAGCATACTGATATGTGTTTTTTTTAACCTGCATTTTCCAGAACAGTGTTCACGTTTCAAGTTCCCCTGATGGCTTGGTTTCCTGTTTCTCAGTTTTTCAGTGAGCATGTCCCTCTCTTGTTATGACTGTTGCGGGGCTGCTGGAATATTTCTCTAGGCGGAATTCAAAGCACAAGCCAGAACCTCTAAAGCCCTATATGGTTTAAGTCCTATGTGGTGGCTCAGCGAGCTAGAGTACTGAAAACTGTTGGCTACAAAGTTGACAGCTCAACAGTTCAAATCCCGGGTGCTGCATAGTGGAGTGAGCTGTTAACCCCAGCTCCTGCCAACCTAGCAGTTCGAAAGCATGTAAATGCAAGTAGATAAATAGGTACCACCATAAAAAGCAGGAAGATGAAACAGTGTTTACTTGCAGCCATGCCAGCCACATGGCCACGGACTTGCACAACACTGGCTCTTTGGCTTGAAAACAGAGATGAGCACCACCACTAGAGTGAGACACAACTAGCATGCATGTGTGGGGGGAACCTTTACCTTTAAAATAAATAAACAGATTTCAGAACCAGGCAATTATGGAGGGCTGGTGAAGAAGGCAATCCTGAATAAACTAATGGAAGTAAGATTTTTTTTTAGTTTTTCTAAAGGATTCCCACATAGGACCCATCAACGTGTGGTGTGTGACTTGGCTTGAAGAGTTATAAGAGTCATTGTCCCCCCCCCCCTTAAATCAGGACTCACTCACTCCAGGCTTCCATGCCTGCTTTAATTTTTCCTTGAATGTAATGTGGATTCTTCTGATTTGAATCTCCACACTATAAGACATCCCCTCTCTTCCTCCCGCCATCTCCCCTCCTTCCTCTTGCCCTCCCCATCCTCTGCCCTGTCTCCCATTCTTGTCTCTTTCTCTCCCACAGAAAAAAAAAGAAGACAAAAGATCCTCCCACATATGGCATCACAGCTGATATCAGGGAAATTCAAACTAAGCATCTTCTTCTTCCTAGCATTTTCTGGCAGGTGTGGGGTCCAATTGAATTCAAACTGAGCACGCCCCATAGAAATTGAGCTTGTCCAGGACAAAGAAACAGATCAGACTGATACATCTGGTACAAACTGGGCTACAAAACAAAAAACAGCAAACAAACCCATTTCCTTAGTAAAGGAAGATAATCCTGAAACAGAATGGAGGTGGAAGAGATTGATTCAAGTCTCCATTAGATCCATTAGAGTAATCCAACATAATGGACAATAAAACCACCCCTTTAACAGGAGCAAATATAATGTGTTGATGAGTCAATACTAAAAGAAGTTTTAAGAACCCTGGCAATTCATTTGCATGCATCAAATATTTTACTAGGATTATTGCTATGGGTTTTGACTGCCCCATAAAAAAAGACAAAACAAAAACCATCCTTGGTAACAAACTAGTCTATTGTTACATCAAAGAAAATAAGGATATGGACTTCGGAATTATTATTTTTAGTATATCTCTCATCTTTTTTCCCACCCTTCACTGAGTTAGACACAGTTTGTGAGCTTCGTCCTGAACACATTTGAAATTCTGGAATAACAATCAGGTAGACTGGGTAATTTATTTATTTTCCAGTGATGTGCAGTACTAAATTGCTGAAGAAGGCAATAGCAGAAAAACAAATTCGAGAATACTGGTAATCTGTTCTATTCCAGAGGCTGGAATATTACTTTAAAATGAAACTTGTCGCATTCCTCCTTATATTGATTGGCTATTCCTAAATGTGGCTGCCAGTCAGGAAAGTAATTTATTGCATTGCTCATTATCAATGCATTAGCATTGTCATGACCGTTGGACT